>VZSE01010647.1:1472765-1509585 GCA_013398275.1 Promerops cafer | reverse complement strand
GCGGGGCCGCCCCGCGGCGTAGGGCGGCGATTGGCGGGCGGCGTCGCTGCCCGGGCTGCCCGCCCCTTCCGCCGGCCCCTTCTTACCCCGGCGGCCGAGCCCCGCGGCGNCCGGCGGCCGAGCCCTGCGGCGTGCGCTCAGGCTCTCTCCTGTGCCCTAGGTGCCCGTGCCTGCTCCCGCCGCAGCCATGGCCCCCGCAGCATCAGGTAACCGGGCGGCCGTCGGGGATGGGTGGGTCGGTCGGTCGGTCGGAGGTGCCGCTCTCGAGGGGCCGGTGCTTGCTGAGCGGCTTGGTTGTAGGTACTTGGGAACCAACTTTTTCCCGGCGTAATTTTAATTTTTTGGGTTTTTTTATAATTTCTTTTTTCCGTGGGAAGTCGCTCGTGCGCGAGGGTGGGCACGGCTGCAGGAGAGGTGACGGGGGCAGCTCCAGGCGCAGGATGCTGGGGGCGGCACTCGTATTGCGGAGCTCCGGGATTGCCCCGAAGTTCAAAGAAAAAATAAAAATTAAAAAAAAAAGCAGCGGGGCTCTTGGCCGCCCCGCTCAGGCGGCAGCTCCAGGCTGCCGCGGCTGTGGGGGTGGCTGGGGCACCGCCGGAGCGGCCCGGCTGCGGCTGGCGCGGCCCCCGTGGCGCCAGAAGCGGGGCGGAAGCTTTGAGCGGGGATTTCGGTCTCGCTCTTAAGGGGAACGCGGCCAAATCGCCCCGTGGGTCGGGGCTCAGGGAGCTCCTCGTGGTCAGGGACCGCAGGGCGGGGTCCTGTTGGATCCCCATGGACTCGCAGGTGGTGGCTCTGCGTGCGGATGTAAACAAGTCTTGGCGAGGCAAAAATGACTTTTTGTTTTGTTTTCTTTTTTTGTTTCTCTAGACCTGAAACTTGGCAAAAAAGTTAATGAAGGTAAAACGAAAGAAGTGTACGAGCTGCCAGATATCCCGGGATGTGTTCTCATGCAGTCAAAAGACCAAATAACGGCGGGAAATGCAGCCAGGAAGGACCGAATGGAAGGGAAGGCTGCCATTTCCAACACAACGACAAGCTGTGTATTTCAGCTGCTTCAGGAAGCTGGTAAGTATTTTAAAGGCAGAGTGTGTATGCTTGTATGTTACAGACATCATTACAAAACAGTATTGCTTTGTAAAAGAGTTTAACCTGCCTTGAGGCTCTCGTGGTTTTTTTAGTCTCTTCTATTAGCTTTTAATTACGCTTTTCTCTCTGGTACTTTAGAGCTGGGTGAGTGACTTGTTCATTTGGAACATGAGAGTATCTGCAGTAATCTAGTGTTACAGATAACTGCAATAGTTTCTCCTGCTTGTTTGCACACGCCCCTAATCCCCTCCCCTCTGCTTTTGTCAGTTCTTCCGTACCCTGCCCCTCCTTACCTGTAACTCTGGGCTGGATATATCTGTCTTGCATAACTACGTCTGCATGCATAGAATGCACTTTAGCTAGGGGTACTACCACACTGTGTCTAGGCATTGCGAAATCTGTGTATGTAAACTGAAACATAAAATTAGAGTGTCTTTTCCTCCTCTCAGTTGTGTGTTACAGCAGCTTAAACTTCCTCTAAGCTTTGTGCGTAGCACTTATGAGGACCACATTGCAAAATACATTTATCAGCCTGTATTGCATGTATCAGGAACTTATCCTTTACTTTGGAAGATTTAAATTACTTCTGATGCTAGCAGTGAGTTTTCACAGAGTACATAACTCAAGTCACTCAAGTAAGTTTTGCACCACACTTCCAAAAATGGAGCCAGGAGCTTTGCTTTGAGAAAGCATTTTGAAGTGTCTTTGACTGAGTAGTTCACAAGTTGCAAAGAGGAATTTGTGCTGGTGGTGAGTCTGCTAACAGTACTAGAATACAGGCACTAGTAAGCTTAGCTAAGATTGCTTATAGCTGTGTGCTCCATATGCTTTGTAACATTCACACAAAGACTGCTTCAGGCACCAGCTGAGTTACTCTAGAATGTGTACTGTCTGTTACAAGGTGTGGTGATAGCTCTCTAACTGTGAAGTCCTAGCATGTTTCATATGGGGAAGAGAAAGATGGTTTCTCTAGAGTTATATCTTTGTCTCAGACTGTATTTTAAGAACTACTCACACAGAAATATATGCCAAATAGTTCAGTGTAATCCCGAGTCACTGGCTTTCTTGGGAAGCATGCTGTGCATACAGTACTAAGAAGCCTCCTAGGTATTTGATTATATTTGCAGTAAATTAAAACTTCTAATTTTCATTTAGGAGCAATTAATGAGATATTTTGCTTAATTCTTGAATGGCAATAGTTAAGATAACAATCAAAATACTTCATATCCTATAGGTGTGCACTTCTAACATGAAGAAGCCATTCTGTTGACCTCTCAAAAATCCATAAGTGGCTTGTACTCATTACTTCCACAGGTGCCATGGAAAAACGTGCAAAGTAAACTACAGCTGCATTTTAAAGCAACAGAAGAACTTTCAGGGTTCTTCTCCAGTTTCCTTATTTCAGTGGTGTAAATGCAGATAGTGGGAATGCCTCATTGTAGAGGGTGTTTGTTTGCCTTGCGCAACTCTTCTTAACCTACTCTTTCACAGGTGATGATTTACGAAGTTCTGTTAAAGTTTCTCTCCTTTTTATAATAGAGCTAATGTCAGCTTAGCAAAAGCACACATCTGCACTGATGGAAAATGTAGTAGTGAACCAGACAGGGGCCTTAATGTGCATTTGATTATTAAAATCATTCTGCCTTTAAAGGAAATGCACCAAACTTTAAAGAGTCAGTGTTCATATTTTAAGACTTTTTGTTTCTTCCTTTATGATTCTGGAAGTGGAATGGAATAGAACTGCTTGGCTTGACTGACTGCAGCTCCTTTGCCTTCTGTTTCTGGCAGATGCTAAGTGGGCTTGGCAGTTGTCTTGCCCTGGTTGGGTATGTGAAGCAAAGTGATGCAGAGTCCCCAGGCAGGTGCAAAGCAGAGCCACTTTATTGCAAAAACCAGGCCTTTTTAAGCAGTTAGCCCATTATCAGCCACATAGTTTTAAATCATAACAAACATCATTCAACCAACCACCATACACCACGATGTGAACACACAATGGTTATATAACTTGTTTTTCTACTTCTAATTCAGCTGAGTTGCTTTCCCATGGTCCTTTTCTACTTAGTTGAAGTAACAGGCCTGAGCCAAGCAATACAATGCCTTCCTTTTGTAAGGTTGGGGAGAAAGGTAGGACTTTCCTCAAGAGTGAAATTGAAAAAAGAGCCATTTTGCACTTAGAGTGCTGATCTGCATGTTGGCTGTCTCTGTTTAATATGGGGTCCATCATCTCAGGGTTATGTAAGAATGTTAACTTGTTGCAGCAGGTTTGAGTGCACATGCTTCTGAATCGGTCTTTTGCCTAATAAATCACCAAGACCTAGTGTCCTAAATAACTTGGTTTGTGATGAAAGGGAGGACAAAGCCATTCTCTCTGCCCCATCTGCTTTTATTAAACAAAGTAGTAAAGACTGCTGTGCTGTGTTGGAAAGCCTTTGAAAGGCTCCAGTTACTGTTCAATCTATAATGAATTTTTGACCAGAAAACATGGTTGGGTACTTGGTTGCTGCTAATTTATTTTTTTTAAACAAACAAAAACATTGTGAAGGATAGATTTAATCTTTTAAGGCTCTGGGAACAAAATTATAAGAATAGCATTTCTGAGTTACAAGTGATGTTTATATGATGAAATTGGCAAAACTAATGACTTGTGGAAGATACTTGTCTTTTGCAAGGCTGCAGTGGGCTTAAAATACCCCGAAGACATTCAGTGTGTCTGTTAAGTCCAGGGAAGAACAAGATTCAGATGCACTTAAAATTAAAGATGTTTGACTACTGTTTTAACTGTGGAGTGGGCCTACTAATGGAACTAAGCTGCCATCTTTTTATTTAGGAATCAAAACAGCTTTTGTCAGGAAACAGAGTGACACAGCATTCATAGCAGCTCACTGTGAAATGATCCCAATTGAATGGGTGTGCAGAAGAATTGCTACTGGCTCTTTCCTCAAGAGAAACCCTGGTGTCAAAGAAGGATATAAGTTTTACCCACCCAAAATTGAGATGTTTTACAAGGTAAATTTCCTTTCCTGTGATGTTAGTCAAACTCAAGCAAAGCTAGAATTTTGTATTATCTCCTTTAAAATGCTGACAGCTAAAACAAGTAGTGCTAGTGGCTGACCAATCCTCTCACTGTCAGTAGTTTTGCCATTCTAATGTTTTCTTGCATTCTTGTCCAATAGCTGTTTTGTCCCAAGTCCATACAGTAGTGGCTTACAGTGCAATCAAAGAACAACAAGCCAAGCTGTACTTAAAATTAGAAAAATGTAGATATAAGGGCTTTTTAAGCATAAGCTTAATGCATCTTTTGAAACAGATGTATTGATATATTTGAAGAGATTAAAATAAACAGTGCTTGCATGGTGATGGTAAGTAGCTAGCTAGTCATTTGGGATTCTGAACTCCTTTGGGAATGTGTGCTGAAAGATGTGTCTGAACTGTAACCTAAAGTGTTTATGGTGTACCCTGTTACTCTTAGAGAGGGTCAGGTGTGTCAGTAAGTGTTTTCAATGTTATGTCAATGTAATTTTTTTAATGCTAATCATAAAATACTAGTTTGAAGCCTGTCTTTGTTACCTGGAAAAAAAACCACAACACACAAAACCTTGTATCTTTTAATGGTTATTTTCCTCTTATAGCAAGCTTAAATTACATCATGTATTTGTTCTGGTCTTCTTAACAGGATGATGCTAATAATGATCCACAGTGGTCAGAAGAGCAAATAATTGAAGCAAAATTCTGTTTTGCTGGACTTACTATTGGCCAGACTGAAGTGGATATTATGTCTCGTTCTACTCAAGCCATTTTTGAGATCCTGGAAAAAGCATGGCAGCCCCAAAACTGCACTCTTGTAGACATGAAGGTATAAGAATCTAATTTCTCATTATCCTGGTTTTGACAGGAAAAATATCACTGTATAATTACTAAAACAGGATTCTGTCTTTTTAGATTGAATTTGGTGTTAATGTGCTGACAAAAGAAATTGTTCTTGCTGATGTTATTGACAATGATTCATGGAGACTGTGGCCAGCAGGAGACAGAAGCCAGCAAAAGGACAAACAGGTGGTGCTTTAATCTTTACCTTCTAAGTGAGCAGGGGAGAATGAAGAAAGTAAAGCCTACAGTTCACCATCTGCTTTCAGAGTGGCTTTTTATAGATGGTCTTCCCTTGTTATGGACTAGTTTGTATGGTCCCTCATGTCCAAGCCTGTCCTCATTAAATAATTTACCTGGTTTATGGTAGAAAAAAAATCCTGTCTGTATATCTTCAGCTGGAATACCCAAGAGCACTATTGACTGGAGCTATCATAATGAAGTGTGGGGTTTCCAGGAATGATAAGGATTTCTGACTTACACAGATAATAATAAAATAGTTGGATAACAGATCGGTGGGAAGAATGGAAGCTTTGGTTCCCAGGTCTGCCTCCAAGCTTCTCAGTTCATTTGGAGGGGTATCCTCTACTCTACTAGTAGAGATCTGGTGATACTTAGGAGGCAACTGCAGTGAGGATGCTTTTCTTTGTTACTTATTCTGGTTAACCATGAGTTCAATAGTGTTTCCTGCAAAAGTGTTACTAATAGACTGTGCCCACATATGAGGCCTGCAAACAAGTTTGAAACAGAGCTTGTCCTATATTTAAACTTACAGCGTTTATACTTCTCAAATATCTCTGAATTACCTGATGACTAATTATGAAGGAACTGGTTTGGGAATGCTGCTGCCAGGAGTTTGTCATGCTTGTTGAGACTAGTGGCAGAGACCCTGTGAGAGAAAGTGCTGTAGGCCACAGGGGAAGATTTCAAAGTGAGAGGAAGGGTATTAACTTTAAATTGGGAAGCAAAACTGCTCTGTTGTTTACTTGGCCTGAATTATCTAGCATGCTTGAGTGAATTGCTCTGACAGTCCCCTAAAATAAGGTACATGATAACATCATGTAGAACCTAGGTTGGTACAGTGCTACTGCAGGCAATCATGTTACAAATCCAGTTTTAAAGAAGTATATTTTTCCTTAAATTTTCCCTGTGAAAAGCTTCCAAAACCTTAATACCCCTGTGGCTGAAAGTCTTTTGTGTTGTAAATGGGCATAAATTGCAATGTAGAAGGTTGTTTATGCCTGGAATTGCTGGAAACCATGTAAATATTTCATTTGAGGTATAACAATAATTCTTACCAATTATGGTAGCAGAATTGGTCTTTTGTGTACCCAAACCACATTAACTTCATCTGCTGATTTTGGCTGAGGTAGGGTTATTTTTTCCTGACAATGGCTAGTATGGGGTTGTGTTTTGGATTTGTGCTGAACACAAGGTTGATAATAAAAAGATGTTTTTGTTGTGTTGAGCAGGGCTTACACAGACCCTAAGGCCTTTTCTGCTTTTGATACTGCCACACTGGAAAGGAAGTTGGGGGGTGCATGGCAGGTTGGGAGGAGACACAGCTGGGACAGGTGACCCCAACTGACCAAAGGGACATTTCAGACCATGTGACATCATGTCAGTATATAAAGTGTGGGGGAAGGAGGAAGGGACTGTTTAGAGTTGATGTCGTTTTGTCTTTCCAAGTCGTGGTTATGTGTGATGTGGCCCTGCTGTCCTGGAGACAGCTGAACACCTGCCTGCCCATGGGAAGCAGTGAATGAATTCCTTGTTTAGTTTTGCTTGTCTGTGCAGCTTTTGCTTTGCCTATTAAACTGTCTTTATTGCAACCCATAAGTTTTCTCAATTCTACCTTTCAGATTCTCTCCCTGATCTCTGGTGGGGGAGTGAGTGAGAGGCTGTGTGGGGCTTGACTGCTGGCTGGGGTTAAACCACAACACTTCAATACTTTTATTTTCCTTTTTTCAGTCCTATCGGGACCTGAAAGAAGTGACTCCTGAAGCACTGCAAATGGTTAAGAGAAACTTCGAATGGGTTTCAGAAAGAGTGGAGGTACCTGTTTGTACGAACAGCACATCTAGACTTTGATAACTGTGTGCCTTCAATCCTGTTGACTGCTTTTATTTCCCTCCTCCCTCTCCACTCTTTTCTCTAGTTGCTTCTAAAAACAAAGAGCCAAGGTAGAGTTGTGGTGTTAATGGGATCTTCTTCTGACCTCAGTCACTGTGAAAAAATAAAAAAGGCATGTGCAACCTTTGGAATTCCTTGTGAATTAAGAGTGACCTCTGCTCATAAGGGGCCAGATGAAACCCTGAGGATCAAAGCAGAATATGAAGGTAAATGCCAAGAAATACTGATTTGGATTGACAGAGCATCATGTTTCAGAATGACTTGGCAACTTACAAGATTTATGTGGGGTTTTTCCATTTTTTGTTAAACAGAACACCAAGCTGTTACAATTGTGTTTCACACTTGCTAGTAGCGTGACTGCTCTAATTAATTTTGGAGTAATGTGCTGTCCTACTGGGCTGCCACAACATCTGTTACTCAAAGTCTAACCTCTGCTTGTATCCCAGTATCAGAACTGCTTTGCCTAGGCCTTGATCATTTTAATAGATTTATTGTAGTATCTTGCTGGTGATGCCAGTGTTTCTGAAACAAGGAAGAACAGGAGTTTCTCTAGCTGACTGAATATTCTTATGTGTTATATTAGGCAGATGTTGCTCCCACCATGTTTTTTCTGTTTGATGAAAATACTCTTGCTTATTACTTTAGATGCCATGAGAAAATACCATGAGAAAAAGATACTTGCTTTAAATTACTTTATTTGCCAAGAAGACTTAACATCTCTTCAAAAGTGTTTATAGCCTAGCAGAGGAGATACAGGAATTATTTATTTCTGTGGGAGTATACACATTCTATGCATACCATTTCTACTTGGTAAAACTACAAACGTGCTAGCCGTAGTTAAAACATTCACTTTGAGGTGAACTGTTTCAGATTTAAGGAGAGGAACACTTTTAGATGCTGGAGGTTTAATGGCTATGTTCTCTACAAAGCTAAGCAGCACCTCTTCCTCTGATAGAGACTTCCCCTCAGAGGCAGAGTAAGAAATGCTAATTTCAGCTGTGGTAAACAGTAGCTGGGATTTAAGGATGTAAGATTTCTTAGGAGATATTTCTGTAAAGGAGGAAGTTTGACACAAAATATTAGTGCCATGTAATGGAATTGAAAAGATAACTGCAGACACAGTTGTGAACTCTGTCTGAGTTCCCATGGAAGCAAGTGGTAGAGAGCAAGGTGGATTGCTTATCTCTGAATGTCTTCCTCCCCACCAGGAGATGGAATCCCAACAGTGTTTGTTGCAGTAGCTGGCAGAAGCAATGGTTTGGGGCCAGTAATGTCTGGTAACACTGCTTACCCAGTTGTCAACTGCCCTCCACTCTCAGCTGACTGGGGCACTCAGGATGTGTGGTCCTCTCTCAGACTGCCCAGTGGTAAGATGATCTTCACCTTATGCTCTTGTTCTGATCTAGCTCTATTTTTTTTGTTGATGTTGTTCTACTGTACATACACGGGGCAAAGCACTGGAAAAGCAGCTGGATCAGTACCAAGCGAAGTCTGTGGAAATATGTCACATACAGGCTTTGAATTCTTAATGGTAAAAAGCCCAACAGACAGAGCAAAGATCACATAGGAATAATCTTTAATAAAAGTAAACCTTGACTTATCCTTGCTAAACATTTCATTTTGAAATTGAAAATATTAATGGGAATTTAAGTAATTGAATTTTGATGTGTTTTATGATCTTATGATCAAATAGTATCTTTCTCAACAATCAGTGCAGGTAAACCTCAACTCTTAGCTACTAATTCAGTGCATTTTTACCTGTATGATTTTTAACTTTGTTAGTAACTTGAGTGGGGGCCCAGAAGTCTGTTACCTCTGTATAAGGGAGTCATTTGCATGATGGCTTTTGGTGTAACGTATCACAAAGCAGTCATATTAAAAGTAGTGGAACACATGACACTTCACTGGCTTTAAAACTGGATCATGAGGCTCCTGGAGGCTGAAACAAGCCTTGTCTTAAATTGTTCTTCAGAGAAAGTGTTTTGTTTGACTATAAACTATACTTTATTAAGTGGCATTCTCTTCTCTGCAGGTCTTAGCTGTCCTACTACTCTGTCACCTGAAGGAGCTGCCCAGTTTGCTGCCCAGATATTTGGGTTAAACAACCATTTAGTGTGGGCCAAACTGCGATCAAACATGTTAAACACCTGGATCTCCTTGAAGCAGGCTGACAAAAAGCTTAGAGAGTGCTCCTTGTAAGTCACACTAACAAGTAACTATTACTAGTTCCACAGTGATAATGGCGTGTGCATATTCATTCATGTTAGGATTTACCCTTGGATGAGCTCAGAAGTCCTGCATCATTTCTTGCAGAAGAAAGCATTGTTAGAGCGGAATAGGAAGTCTGTTGTGTTGTCATCCTTCCCTTCTGTATTTTTTTAATATAACAACTAAGTAGAGATGGGGAAGTAGTATTTTAGGTATCTTTCTGTTGCTTCAGAATGTTGCTGTTCTGCCTTTTAGTCTATAATGTTAACTACAGACTACGTCGAGAGAATGATTTGGTGCCATCTAAATAGAATTCAACTAGTCTCCTGCATTTCTGTAACAGTAACATTCTTCCATAGTATTAATCTGTCTTGAACCTTATTAACTGAACTGGACTGCTGACAAAAGCCAGTGTTGATGCTGTTCTGCTTGCAATGATATGTTTTCTTTAGCAATAAAATGGCAACATATGCTGTATTAATAGGAAAAGAATGTGGAAAAATGTTTTAAGAGTCTGAAATAAATACATGCCTTATTTTAAAAGTGTGTATACATACATTTATCTTTTTAAAAACGGTGTGTATATTTACCCCATTGATATCTTTTGGAATGATATGATGAAGTTGACACCACTTTGCTTGTTCATAACAAGCTATAGATACAAATGGCTTGAGAGACCTGTAACTTGGCTTGTTGCCTGTTTGCTTTTGCCTAGTCCAGGCTTTGTCCTTTAAAATACTAGGCAGATCTACCTTCAGTAGTTCTGTAGGGCCTATGTGATGACGTTGGACTGTCTTCATAGACTTCTATAGCTGTAGCTATTCTGTCTATATTTCCTCACTCTGTTTCTTTGGAAATTTTACTGAACTGAACAGGGGAGCAAATACTAAAGCAACAAAACTTCTGGGGGGAAATCTAAGCATGACTTTCTTGTCTTTGCACACACCAGTCTTCTGAGTAGGTAAGATTCTAACAAATATGCAATTACTCGAAGTATGTACCACCTATGCTTTTACAATTCTAAATAAACTATTGAATGCAAATCTGCTTCATGGAGATTTATTGTATAAGTACACTCAGAAGTAGCTATCAGCTGTGGTACATGCCTTCAGAACCTCAAATTACGTAATAATCTTGTAAGAAGCTTCTGCACTAAAACCTGCATGTAACACTATTAGGTGACAGCCTTCTGAAAGATATTCTGCTACTTGATTGTCTCAGGAGTGTTGCTTTGTTCCTGAAGTACTTCTCTGTGATGGTGGGGTAGGTCAGGCTTGCCCTGTAGTGTGAGTAACTGGATTAAATGCTGCTGCTGGCCTTCTTCACAGGCACTGATCACATATTATGTGTATCCGTATAGAAGAGCTCTAAGTATTCTTTTGAATGCAAGGGTTTAAAATTGGTCAAAGCTTACCCTAAAGTAAAAGAACTATAACTATTTTCTTAAGCATTAGGGCAGTTGCTTTTCTAATGAATCTCTAAATGAAATATCAATAATAGTGAGGATTAGTGAAGAACAAAGAGGCTAAAATTCCTTTGTGGCATGATCTGGATGAGGGCATTTCATCTATCATTAGCAAATTTGCATCATCAAGTTGGGTTGGCATGTTGATCTGCTAGAGGGTAGGAGGGCTCTGCAGAGGGGTCTGGATAGGCTGGATTGATGGGCTATGGGTGGTATGAGGTTCAGCAGGACCAAGTGCTGGGTCCTGTACTGTGGCCACAGTAACCCCAGGCAGCACTACAGGCTGCGGGTGGAGTGGCTGGAAAGCTGTCAGAAAAGGACCTGGGAGTGCTGGTCAACAACAGTTGAACATGAGCCAGCTGTGCCCAGGTGGCCAAGAAGGCCAGTGGCACCCTAGCCTGTATCAGCAATAGTGCAGCCAATAAGACTGGGGAAGTGATGATCCTCCTGCACTGGTGTGGCTGCAGCTCGAGTGCTGTGTCCAGCTCTGGGCCCTCACTACGAAAAGGACATGGAGATACTGGCACATGTCCAGGGAGGGGCAAGAAGGCTAATGAAGCGTCATGTGAGGAACAGTTGAGGAAGCTGGGTTTGTTTACCCTGGAGAAGGTTCAGGAGGGACCTGATTGCCCTCTACAGCTCCCTGAAAGGAGGCTGTAGTGAGGAGGGGTTCGGTCTCCTGCTGGGCCTGCAGTGAGAGGGCAAGAGGAGATGGCCTAAAGCTGAGACAGGGGAGATTCAGGTTAGATATTAGAATCTCTTTTTCACTGTTAGTGTTGTCAGGCATTGGAATAGGTTGCCTGGGCTGGTGGAGTCACCATCCCTGGAGGTGGTCAAAAGGTGTCTGGATTTCGTACTGGGTGATAAGGTTTAATGGTTTAGGGGTTGCAGTGATAGTGCTGGGAGGATGATCTTAAGGGTCTCTTCCAAGCTTAGATGACTCTATGATTCTGTACTGTATTTGTGGAAGCACTGACTTAGAAGTAAAGATCCTCAGGACTGTGGGATCTTTTTAGCAAGCAAACTATTTACCAAGTTAGTACTTGCCTGCATTCTTGCCGAGGCACATCTGAAAGCGTGCCAACAGCTCTCCTGTCAAGACACTGATGTTAACTTCAACTAGCAGCAGAATCAATGGGTGAACAGTCCGTGCTCTTTTGTTGGCTTGGGTGAGTGAACTGGATCATCTTATCTTGTAATCAGACAAGCACCAGAGCCAACTGTAAAGAAGATTGCAGCATTTCTTCCTCCTGGTGGCAGCAGTCTGCTCACTCAGCTGCATAACAATATACAACCTGAGGGTGAAGTTACACAACAGGTGAAGGTGTCATTTCCTGTTCGGCCCTACCCAGCACTACACTGGCTGTTGGCTCTGATGGGTAATCAACCTGACAAGCTTACTAGCCACCTGACCACCCTAGCACTATGCTGGAATACACAACTACAGCCAGCCAGTGCTGTCTCTTCAGCCCCTAGTGCTGTGCTGTCTGTAGTCTTCCCCTATGTAATAACAATTAGTTATATATATATATAGATGATGATTTGAGTGTTAACACTTGAAATACTCTGCTTGGTCTCTAGTTACTTTTCTCGCATTACTTTCACCCGGATTATACTAACTTCATTTGTAAAATTGTGCCAATTTACGTGAGGCATGAGCAGGCTAAGTGCTTTAGTTGCCATAGAGATGGTCATTCTTCACCTTTTGGATGGGGTGGGTTGTTTGGAGCGTTTTTGTGCAGTCTGTATTGAACTTTCTAGTTGCAAACTCCTGCTTGAGCAGTTGCCTTGCAGAGAAGCACCAGGACAGAGCAGGTGACATTAAGAGTGTGCTGCTGTGATCAGCAGACAAAACCTGCAAAGTCTGTCACATCTGCAAGGATTTTCTGTAGCTGCCCCTAAAGGTCAGCTGTTTAGTTTAGCTGAAACTTCTTCATAGAGCTTTTGCTGTGGAATGAAAATAGTTCCCCTTGATTTGGCATTCCAACTACTATATTGATGCAAAAAAACCTGAAAATTGCTCCAGTCAGAAATTGCTCTTGTAGCATTTGTGCTTTTTTGGTCAAATTTTGAAAACAATCTTAACAAATTCTTCAATAAAAAGGTGCTTTTATCTTCACAGAAACTATTACATAGAGCAGTTAATGAAGTTTATTTGTATTTAGTAAATTGAGTTGGAATACCTGCAGTGAAAGTCTTTTAAGCACTTGTTGTGGAACCTAGGACCCTGAATTAGATCATGTCCTAGATAGCAGTTACCTGCTTAACAGTAAATGTTCTTTAAAGATATCAGCAAAGAACTGTTTGGACTTAGCAGAGGGAAGCGCTGACGGCAGAACTTTTTACATCCTACACTGCTTCAGGTACAGGTGAGTGGCAGCTGATGCTCAGCCTTGCTAACATCATTTCCACAAAAAAGCCACACCCAAAACCCCCCCATTTTGTAAAAATGAGGGGAAAATCAGTCATGGCTCCCACAGATTTGTTCTCTATCCACAGCTCAAAGGTTAAAGCATCTATCCAGAACACTGAAAGTATGTTCTTAACTTCTGCTGCCTGTGGGGAGCTGTAAAAGTGAATTGAAGGCCTAGGAGAGAATGTGCTTTAGACTTCTTGAGGATGGCATTAAGGCAGTCCCTGTTCTAAAGTAATTCATACCCAAAGAAAAATCATGATTGTTCCCCCACTGGAATGGGCATTTGGACCTTTTCTTACAGCCTCAGTGATTTCTTTAGTACTGCAACTTAATCGTGAAATAGTGGTGGAAATTCTGAGCCATGTTTTAAAATAAAATCAGAGGTGCCAGTTGCACTGTATTTGGATTGTGTTGCAGTTGGCATGGCCTATTCATTTTCAGATGACACTTCCTGTTCAAAACTTGCAAAAGCTTACACATGAGAAGGATCACTTTTTGGGCTCAGGCAAAAATAAAGTATAAATGTTGTTGGAACACTCAAGACTTGTTTCAAAGTATGTACTAGAGGAGAAAGTTGTAAGTTTCATCGAGGGTTCATTAAAAAAACAAAACCAAAAACAACAACAAAAAAACCCCAATACAAACTCACAATTTCCTGCAGAGCTGAAGTGTCTTTGGAATTGTATTGCAGTCCCAGTTCCCAGATCCCTGTTCCACTTGTGATCTAAATAAATGTGTGCATTCAAAGCTCCTCACTGTTGCTGTGCAATGGCTACCTGGGTGAGAGGGACCTAAAGCCACTTAAGCCTCTCCTCCTGCACTTTTGCAGAAGCATTTCAGAACTTAACAGGGCAAAACAGCCTCTTTCTAATCAGCCTTATCAGGATACACAAAGTTAGTGTTCCAGTCGGGACCTCAAAGCACATCTACCGACACAAAACCTAACATGCACCCTACAAGTTACAACAGCCACCCTGGTTATAAGCAATTTGATCCCCTTGCTCCTGGAGGAAAGGACAAAACATAACCTTTCCCTCAATTCTTAGAACTGAGTGCTTTAACCGCCGCAGGCATGCAGAGATCTGTGGGAAGGGAAGATCACGATCTCCCCTTTTCCCCCACTCTGTCTCAGTTTGTTTCCTTAAGCGAGCTTGTCTCTAGAGCTTGGGTTTCTGCCTTGGGAGTCTCGTAGCAGGCCTGACAGGCCCTGTTATCTTTCTTCTGTATGATGACTATGAAATGTCAGTTCAGCTACAGAGGGGAGCTCTCCGCAGGACAGGATTTACTTCCTGAAAGGTGTTCCCTGAGTGCAAAGGTGATCCTAGACAGACTTGTTCCCTGTAGGAGGTAAAATTCAAAACTTCTTTAGGAAGGAATAAAGATGCATTTGCACAGAAGTTGGTAAAAGAATGAACTGTAACAGCTTTTCTCTCTCTCCCCTCCTGATGACAGATGTCATCACCAGTAGGAGGATATCTTCACAGAAAAATAGTACAGCAAACAAGCTGCCAGAAGCTCAACAGATGCTTGTGAATATCAAGCATTAAGTTCAAGTCGTTTTCAACGACAGAGCTTTTCACAGAAAAGAACGGGCTGTCGTTCACTTGTGCTTCCCAGACCCCAGGATCTCATCCAGCAGGCAGCTGAAGCACCTGGTGAACGGGTCTGATATGCTGGCAGAGGAAAGAGGATGAACTGTGGCCCCCGCAAGGAACACTCAAGTCAGAACCAAGTGAGGTCTGATGCAAGAGGGGAAAAAAGAAGGAAGAAGGCAAGAAAAACAAAG
The DNA here is from genome assembly GCA_013398275.1 of Promerops cafer. Classification (NCBI taxonomy): domain Eukaryota; kingdom Metazoa; phylum Chordata; class Aves; order Passeriformes; family Nectariniidae; genus Promerops; species Promerops cafer. The sequence continues at coordinate 1,494,627 of VZSE01010647.1, read as the reverse complement.
AAACATCACACCTCCCCTTACAGCACTGTCAGGGAAAAGCTAGTAGCCCACTTTGCCCCTCCTATAGCTCCTTATGCTGATAAAAGCATTCTGAGCTGACAGACCAGAAAGCTCTTGAGCACAAGGAACCAACACAAATAAATAATATAATTAAGATGCCAAGCTCCAGAGAATTTGTTTGGAGTGGAAAGTGACTGTGTTTGTCTTAATATGGCACAGTCTCTGGTTTCCCATTACATCATTTCTAACACTAAACATCACTAAATGGCCAGTTTCGTAGCTAGTACAGGTTTGTATTAGTATGCTTTAAAAGTTATTTCCAATATAGGACATCCTTCCAACTTACCAAACAAAACAAAACCCCTCAACTAGAATTGTGAAGACTTCTTTACCAACTGCTTTCTCTCTAACACTCAAAAAATTTTGTCCTAGACAGCCTGTCATACGGTCATAGGCAATTCTGACTCCAATTTAACTACATCACTTCTACAGTCAAGAGTGTTATTTTTTTTTTTTAAATCCATGGTGACATGCTGCTACTTGTCTTTGCTCATAAAAGCAGTTGTAGTCACGAGCAGACAGGAAAGCATAACTTCACAAAAAACAAGGCTCAATGGACTATTTTTTTTTTGTTGTTTTGGTAAAGGCCTTAGAGTATCTTAAATCCTATTATTAAACATTTTATAGCTTTAGGTTTTTTGGGTTTTTTAATTGTAGAAAAGCGCATAAATGAAAGGATAATAGATGGACTGCAGTGTGATACCATGGATACTATCTTCCTTAAACAGGTATTTCATCTACTAAGTGGAAACCCTTCCCATTATAAATCCAGTTGTAGACAGCCAGGTCTTTACAGTCAAAGTCAGTACTGAAAAACAACAGCCTTGGTGAGTTGCAGGCCAAGCAGATGTGGTTTGGCTACTGCTCCTGGCAGTGCTCAAAGGCGACCGTCCTCTCTGAGAACTGTCCCTGCCCCAGTGCCAAGTGAGCCTGGTACTGTGGGGCTCCCTCATGCTTTTGTCCAGGACCCAGCTGTGAGTCTAAAGCACAATTTGAGTATCTAGCAGATATTTACCCCACCCCACACGTACTGATGCAGAGCTCCAAGGAATGGGTTAGATCACCTAAAAAACCAAAAGATGACCAAGTTTCGTAAAGCATATAGCAATGTTTGAGTCTGGCCTCATCTTTCATGGGGTTCAGAGCAACATCTTTCTACTAATGTTCTAACATCGCTTCAAGTTTCACTCCCATCAATGTATCTTACAGTCATCTTTGCACATTAAAGAAACTTAGGGCCAGTAACAGGCCCACAAAGAAACAATTTGCTAGAATGAATGTGACAAATACTTGCCAATTGCCAAAAGAAAAATCAAGTTAGATGGAGAAATATGTACCATTTCATACCAAGAAACTGAAGTTTCTAAACTGAATGTTCATCAGTGCTCATCCGGGGCAGCAAGCTGTTACAAGAAATGATGTTTGGTAAGAGGCTGGAGGTAAATATTAATCATAAATTAAGAATTTCAGTGAGATCTCTGGCCATAATTTAACAAAACTGGGAAGAAGTCCTTGCCAAAATACACATCACTTCCAGGCAGATATTTCTGAGTCTGGTGACTCCACCCCATCACACTGAAGTTTATGAGCTCTCTCATATTAACATATACACACATCCAATTCACTGTATAGCTATTTATACATCACCAATCTTTTGAGATACATCTAATTTTGTTCTCATGCTTACACAAAGAACATTTCTACATCGACTTGTCCATCTTATGACTGAACAAAGAAGGCACAATCTCATAAATATGGTGCCCCAACAATAATTTAGGGTAGCTCTTGTTGGCAGGTCCAGGAGTGCTGCCCAGCAAAGGAGACTCCCTTAAATCTGACAGAAAATGAGAGGTTGACTCTTCTGTTGACTGTTGCCCATTATCAGGTAAGACTAATCATTGAAGGTGTTGTACCTTGCCTACACAGGAAGTGAGCTTCCCCCTTTCCCTCGAGTCTAGATCACTTGCATTCCATTCAGGCTTAATTACATTGATCTTGAACCTTACTATAACAATATAAGGTGATCAAACTTTGTCCTTAGCCACCTGCTGTTTTATTGTTCAATAGCTAAAGAACCCATGCTGTGTGATGGGTAAGGGGAGGGGAAGAAAATTTTAAAAATAACTGTAAGAAAGTACTCCTCAAATTCAAAACAGAATGTACAAAGTACATAATGAGACTCTCTCCAACCTATTTACTGAAAGGGCTTTGAAAACATTCAGTTGAGTTTGTTGTTCTGCCCCACTGTCACTGCACAAAATTACCCAATCTGGTACACAAAATATTAACTTAAAAATTCCAGTTCTTAAAAATCTTTCATGTCCAATCTCAATTTTCTATCATTCCCAAGAGCACCTATAATAATCACGTCTCTGGAATGGTTACTGAAGAGTGGTACTTATAATTAGCCTTAAAGTAACATTTGTTAAACACAGTAAATTTGCTTTTTATATTGTTGTTTTTCTTCAATAAAGTTTTGCCTTACATAGTTTATACAGTTCCAGAAGTAAAACTACTTTATGCACAGGGCAGTGCAACCCAATTGACACTTTCATTTTTACTGTATTAAGAAGTCATGGGAACTTAAAAAGACAAAAGCCACATCTTTCAGCAGATTAGGGAATACTCAATTTCAAACTCAAGCTTTTGGCAACAATTAAAAAAAAAATTACCCCTAGTTTATTTGGGTATTTCAAGCCTGGCTCAAGGGACTTTTCACTGCCAAGGGAAAAAATCCTGCCACCTGCATTCTTAAGAAGATCGTGGTGATACAAAGATTACATTTCTAAGGGTATAGCATACGGAAGTGGAAAAATAGAGGATTCCCTTTCTTCTTTTATTATGCACATAAAGCTTTTCAAATATTCACCCAGGACTTTAGTCATACCCTCAAGGGGAAATTCACCCTAGACAGAAACCGATATTGGAAGATGATCCAGCAGATTTCAGGCTGCCTGTAATATCTCCAGGCTTGAGGCCAGAGTATCTGACTAGCAAGTCAGTGAAATACCTCACTGCTCTGCAAGGACAGTTTCCTACAACTTCTAAGTTTTGCAAAATGCAAACTTCATACCTGATTTAAACAAAGTAGAAAGAAAAGCAGGACACCAGGAAAAGCTTGTCTGACCAATAATCAGTCTGAGACAGGTACTATAATCAGAAACAGATAATGAACATACCAGTTATGTCATGAAGTGCTCACAGGCTTAATGTAGGTTAAACAGCAGCTTCTGGATTTACTTAAGATCCCAGAATAGAAGTATGTGGAAAAGGAAAGTGATTTTAAGTTTCTGACGAAGTTAAAAGTATTACAAACTTTTAGCTTTTATTGAAAATTAAATATATTAGCAAAAGCAAGATTTAAGAAATATTTTACAAATGATTTACATACAAGAAAGCCAGTATCAGACATATTCACAAATATGCAAACCTTTAATTACAAAAAGTACCTATTGGCAGCATGATGCTAACCTTGCCACTGCAGTGTGCTCTACTATTTATATGAATAAGGCATAGAACTCACATTTGCACCAACTTAAGAAGTTCAAATGAAACTTTAAGCTTTTGAATCCTGGATGCACAATCCCCGATAGACACACGCACGCACACTCTTAACATTTCTTCTTCTAAGCTCTACAAACTAAGTGTGTGCTCTGGAAGGACAGCCTGAAAAGCCCAGTAGAAATGTAACTGGTACTAGCATTTAGATTTCTGTTTCCTCTTTAAAATGTACAGGCCTAGGTATGTAAACCATATTCACAGTTTAAGTATTTTTAGACAGAAGTACCTTTTTTTTCTGCATTTGTTCCTTAAATTCGGCTCTCAGTTCAGCATACAGTTCATGTCACCTGTTTTGTGATGCATACATTTACAAGATAACTTAAAAAAATCTGTGCCATATTCATGGTCAAGTTAGTTAAACAAGAGTAGTAATATCCAACTGTGACATTCAATACTATATTTCAAATATTTGTGCAAACAGCAAAAAAACAGTTGTTTGAGGCAAACATTTGCAAAACCTTTTTTACCTCCTCAATGTTGTAAACTTGGACTGTCGGCCTTAAGTCCTGCACTTCCACAGCTTAGAAAAGTCAATTCCTAAAATGATCAAGTCTCAAAAAGGTTCTTTTCTACATAGTGCAAATTTTAATGTAGATAACGTGAAAAACATATCTAGCTGGATTGACTTAGTGCAACTGTCGGTGGTCTTCTCTCATAGTTGAAGAAAGTGTGCATCCAATGAACCATGTGGTTCAGGAAGCCAGGAGGGTGGAGAGAAAAAACAGTTCCATTACACTTCTCAAACCAGTGCTAGATGTGCAAAGGCAGCAAAAATTCCAGCTGCTACTACAACCAGAACAGAGTAACTCTTCAGGAAGACCCAGGCGGTTAGTCACTTGGACTGGTCTCTGGAAAAATAGGTGAGTATATGTTGGATTTTTATCAGACGGTCTTTTAAAGACATCATGGAGAGAACTGACAGCTGGTATCTGGGGTCTACTGGGAGAACAGCTAGAAGCCACCAACACCAAGCAGGACCATTGGGCATTGCCTAGAAATAAAACATAAGCTGGTTACCAATAACCAATGTTGTATAGTTGACTACCATGAAGACACCAAAAGACAAAGTCATCAATGACCAAGACTACTTTAAAGTTTGATACTAACTACAGAATTGCAGATCTATGAGATTAGAAGAGCGCTGAAAGGGTCTCTTCCCTTTAACTGAGAAGTCAAAGTACACTTAAATTAAGCTTTATAAAGCAATTATTTTTAAGACAACATAGGAAGCTCATAGATTCCTTGGGACAAGATGGCTAAATACAGGACAGCCACCCAATAACAAACCTCTCTGATAAAAATTAAATCTAATACTTGTCATGCTGTTCTTAAGGCTTGAATATTCTTGAAGCCTAATGTTTTCATTATAATTACCTTTGTTTGATGGACTTCTCTGTCACCTCCCAATTCCACTCCCTTTCTCATTATCTTCTAGAGAGAGCAGGACTACTTAGTAAGTTTCTTCTAAGCAGTTAAAACTCTGTAACTTTTTCCTGTACTTTAAATACCAACAGCAGCCATTAGATGTCAGGCCTTGAACTGGACTTAATACTCCTCGGTAGAGGTCCTACCACTGCAGAGAATATTAAGTACCTCAAATGATTTGCAAAATTATTACTGGTAGTGGTACACTCCAGGATAATGTTTCCTCACTTGCAGCTGTTATCACACAGCTGACACATTTTTGTCCTATTATAAATCTCAGGTACATACCCACAGTATTGCTACCCTGCTAATTATTCTGGTTTTGCACATGTATTCCTCTTTCCCAGTATGCTCTTTTAAATCTATTTTTATTAAATTGTTCTAAAATCACTTCTGACTTCATTCACTGGCCTCTACAGCATCTACAGTCCCCCCAGATAGGTTTAATGTAGCGAGACCCTGCAGAATAGGGTGGCCAAAGCCCTGTACACTTTAAACCATCTAACAGTATTGCAAAACTCCCCAAACCCTGTCATCTTAAATAATTTCTTATCATTACAGTCCTCTAGTGACGTCCAGTTACCTAAACCTAAAGTATTGGTACAGGACCTCATCACTAACAAACGAGAAAGCCCTTAAGACCTTGTCACTTGAAGGTGCAGGTATTTCCACAGATGCCAGTATTCCATGGGTACCTGCTCGGCGTGTGCCACCTGCTCTGCACTCTGCTCTGGACAGTAACCAACAACGCCTCCCTGACAGCCCCCCAGCAGATGCCACAGAACAGTGACCAGAACAACCCTCTGCACCAGCTAGATAAAAATCTAAACCTTTGGAATGACAACTCACCCCTGACTTCACCTGGACCTCAAGAGTCAGAGACTTTAAGGACCTTATTAGCAAAAGGAAATGTTACCTCTAATAGTTTTAAATGTTAACTCTGATAGTTTTTAAGTTGGGTTGTTTGTAACATTCAAGTTGTAAGTTAAAAATAATTAGCCTGTAGCATGCCACCCAGTAAACTTGTGCCTTTGATAACTCCTAGACATGAACATAAAAATTTTGATAAGACACACCAAGAGCTAGAAAGATTAGGCTTGTCAAGTTTAGTGAACAATTTCACTCTTCTTCTGTGAAGACTGTGTTTGCTGTCCTTTCTGCAAAGGGCCCTGCAGAGGGATAATAAATATGGCTTTTATATTTTGAAAACAAGAAAGGGGGAACTATGATGGTGAACAGCTGGACTGGGAACCTCATGGACTCCTGACTTTAACCTGATAAGCCTAGAGAGGGCACTAGGAGGAGGAGGGATTTGGATGCCAGCCAATCCCAGATGAGAACATAAGCAGGTAGCTATTGGCCAGTGAGCTGGGTGATAACCAAACAAGCCAATCAGGTTCAAACGTGGAGTCTTTCAAATAACCTATATAAGAGCTGTGCATGCCACTAAGGCTCTCTCTGGTGCATGAGCTTTGATGTTGTGCTGTCTCTCCGTCTCCCCTGACTGCGACAGGTTAACAGAGTTTCACAGAAGTATGTAGCAGATGGGTGAGGGACAAGCTCCCCTAAGATCTCAATTCACATAAAACTCTGCTTTGAAAACCAAATATTACGTATTTTTAAATGTTACTTTTCTACAGCCTCCACTCCCTCAGGATCTCACCTTCATTAACTGTTTATAATAGCCATCAAAATAGATTGATGCAGCTAGTTTCTTAACAAACATTTATCAACTGTTAGCAGCTGCAGCAGTTTACAGCATTAGCTCAGAAAGGAGGAAAGTGTTATTTGTGACTACCTCTTTGACAAAGGTAACTGGGTGCATGTGGCAGACGCAGTTTCTTTACTTTCACAGGGAGAAAACAGAGCTTTTTCACTTTGAATTCTAGCAGCTTTACACAAACTAACAGTTTAACTGTTACTGGAACTTAAAGTGTTTTCAGTTTACTGGTTTTATTTTCACATCAGTATATCATCCTTTCCCGTAGAAACTGCAGACCCGTGACAGAATTGCTTGCTCATTGTAAGAGAAACAAGGTGCAAGCCTTATTGTCTTTGAAGCTGAAGAAAAAAGTGTGCGGGTTTTTTTTAATACTTAGCAGTTAGTAATAGGGTTTTTATTTTTAGAAATAAGCATCTAATAATATTAAATGATGTCTCACCTGTATATTTTCCTCCCTGTCAGGCATTGGTCCGAAGTGCTGAAGAATTTGAGTGCGAAATTTGTTTCTTAAGTTTTGGAACCAACTGCAGGCCTGATTGTAAACGAAATTGTGAAGCTCTCTCAATTTTTTTAGTTCTTCTTCATCAGCAACCTGTAGGAGGAAAGTTATGAAATATGGTTAGTGATAAAGAAACTATTAAATGGTTTAAGTTAAAATAAAAAAACACTCAATTTCAACTATATTTAGATACATTTCTTGTCTTCTCCATAATCTTGAGTGCTAATGTCTAAATGGTAAAGAAGTATTGTGATATTTTTAAAGTTACAGCTTCAAACTGTTGTTGAAACAAAAACTATTGTTTTCTTATTTGTTTCATAGTAATAAAAGAATTAAGCTAGCTTCTAGGGACATAAAAATTTGGAAGAGACCTTTCAAGAACAAATCAAGCAAAAATCTTGATATATTAATACTAGTAGGTATTTAGACAGCATTCTGAATACCTTAACATCTTCCAAATATTCAATGTCTGCAGTGCAATAACCATCTTTCATCCCTCTCCGTAAAACTCTAAATCTCTTTCCACCAATTGTATCAACAACAGACCGTCCATCAGGTAGAAAATGAACGTTCCTAATTTGCAGCATGCAACCATAATCTGCAAAACTAAAAAGAGACCTTGTCAGTAATGCAATTACACACTTCTGAAAAGATGCTTTTTGTAATTAAAATGACAAAGGAGATGGAAGCTTAGAATTAGGATGTAAACCTACCCATTTTGAGAATCACTTATGCACATCCCAAACTGTTTAGTTCCAGTTTCCATACTTCTGCGAATCATGAGTCGGTATCTTGGCTCAAATACATGTAGAGGACAAGGCACAGTAGGATATGCCATAGTGCAAACAAACATTGGAACATTCTTGGTCAAGCTTCAAGAGAACATAAAAAGAAATATATGCCTTCAAAATCTAAACACTGAGCTATGCCAAGACAATACATTTTTTTCAGTATGTCTGCTATGTTTGAGGTCATAAAGCACTCTTTTCAAAGTCAAAATATGTTGTAGAAACTTTCATGAATGATAAACCCACATACTGGTAACAGTGGCTGAATACCTATGTACTGATTTGCATACATACTGGACAGTAAGACACACTTATCTAGGTAGTGAGTATCTAGTCAATGAATGAAGGGCTCTGTTTTGGGGAAGGGGGTGTCAGCTATTTTTTCATTTTTGCTTTAGTTTGAGCTATAAAAGCAATTAAGCCCTCAGAGACAAAGTTTTCATGGAAGTAAAAAGATGTAGTAGTAACTACATAGTAGCTAGGTCACCATTTAGATTATTTTCAAAGAGGGACTCCATATCACAAGATGCAACCCAGTGTGTAATTTGAACCTTGCAATATGCCTCAGCAGGCGTAACTGAAAAACAAAGTATTTTTTTATCCTATTTTATCAAGTATGTATAGTTGACAGTAGATACAATCAAGTTATCATTAAAACATTACTAGGTATTTAACTTTAATGCCTTTCAGACTATAAAACGTAGTTCTACTGGATGGATTCTGTTAAATAAGTTGCATGAGCTGTAGTGTTAAACAGTTTTCCAACATTCTTATCTACAGTACCTGATGCTCTATGTATTTGAAGAACTGTGAGACAGACAACATGTTTACAAAAAATCTCAACCATTTTTTTAAATTACATCTATCTGTATATGATTAATGTCTATCATTAATTGCTTTGCAAGAAATTCAAGTCTCTGAGACTCTGCAGTCAATTGAAGACAATTTCATTAACAGCAGCAAAGCTAAAACCAAAGCTCCCTGACAGTGCAAGCAGAAAGAGGAATGGAAGAGGAAACATGTTTCATGGAACCACAGAACAGCCTAGGTTGGAAGGGACCTTAAAGATCATCTAGCTCCAACCCCTCTGCCATGGGCAGGGACACCTTCCACTAGATCAGGTTACTCAGAGCCTCATCCAACCTGGCCTGACCAACCTAGTGACCTTCTATGATGGAGTTACAAGGGAAGGGCTACAGATGTCATTTTATCTAGAATTCTGTAAAGAGTTCCCCCCTCAATGTCCTCTCCAAATTGGAGAGAGATAGATTTGATGAGTGGGCTGTGCAGATGGATAATAAAGGGTTGATGGTTGCATCCAGAGGGTAGAGGTCAATGACTCAGAGTCCCAGTGACCAGAAGTGTCCCTCAGGGGTCCATATTGGGAGCAGCACTGTTTAATGTCTTCATCAATGACACAGACAAAGGGATCGACTGTGCCCTCAGCAAATTTGCTGATGACCCCAAGCTGAATGGTGTGGTTGACACAACTGAAGGATGGGATGATATCCAGAGAGACCTGGACAAGCTTCCTACTCCTTCTTGCACCCATAATATACCACAATCAATGACTATAAAAATAATAAAACATTTCTAAAAAGGATTTCCATACTAATTTCTTAAGTTTTTCAAGACAGGAAGCTTACTTGGAGTGTTCTGCAGTTTCTTCAGCATGAATTCTTTTTCTCTCAAATAATTCATCAGACAAATATTTCATTATTAATTCCTCCAGCAGTTCTGTGATACTGTATTTTCTGCTTGCAAGGTACTGTAAACAATTTTAAAAAATTTATTTTCATGTATCTTAACAAAAGGCTCGAGAAAATGCAGCTTTTTTATAAAAATATGATCTATGAAATGTGACAAAACTCACAAAAACTTACAGATCTGAAGTTTTTATGTTTCATTAATTAAAACCTAATGATAATCTACTATTTGAAAATTAGATTCTCTAAGTTCTTAGTGTCTGACAATTTGAATGTCTAACTCAGTTTGTATCTCTATGCTTACCAGAGACAGAACTGATTTCCCAGGATATACAGCAATACCAATAAGAAAAGTGTATAGAAATCACAAAGAGGTTTAACTGAATAGATACCAAAGTTTACAAATACCCAGGATTGAATTACACCACTGAAGTAAACCGTCACAGAAACATAAAACCTCTAAAACCCTGAGACCCTCTTCCATTCTAGCAGTAGTCCATAGCCCAAGCAAATCCAAATTGTTGGGTTCAAGTGAAACAGCCTTTAAAATTATACAGTGTTTGTATTTGTGAGCTTTACTGAGAAACAATACCTCTTTCAAGCTCTCCTTACAGAGTGGACACTGTGGAGCATGATCTAAACACCGTTCCAAACAACCTTTGCAAAAAGTATGTCCACAAGGGGTTGTTACTGGCTCAAAGAATAGCCTGAAAGAAAATTATTAGAAGTTAGATGTCATGGCCAGTGTGTGTTTTTCTAAAAATGTCAGTGATTAATCTCTTGAATTTTTAAGACTAGTTATACTAAACCAAAGTAAAGAAACAATCAGTCCCAAGTCTCCTTATTCTGCTTTTTCCTCTAGAGAGCAGTTTGTTTCCATTTACTGCAACACTCACTGTTTTGTTTTCTGATAAAGCTCGACACATTCCAAAATTCTAGGTAACTAAAATTTACCCCAGCATACAAAGATTTTGGTCTCCCTACACAGAGATTTAGAATACACAAAATTATGTTATTCTTTGAGAAACTGGGTTGTTTTAAAAGCAGTATTAAATATTAATAACATAACTAGGAATAGTTTAGTATACACCTAACATTTTATGGTATTTATTCTGAAAATCAAGATTATTCAGTAAGAGTTTTCAAATACAACATCGGCTACATTTAAGTAGACTAACATCCTGAAGCATCTATGTCTCCCAGACAAATACAAGGTTCACAGGCTATGCTTCTAAGCATTAACCTTTCAAAAGTAAGTTTTATTGACTGAAGAACCCCTAACATTTAATCACAAAAGATCCTGTCCTTTGATGGTGACCAGTTAACACTGCCAAGTTTAACTAAAAGGGCAACTTGATTAAAATAGTCCTATATAGCTACAGTATATAGCTACAGTAGCAAGTGCTACTGTAAAATAAAATATATTGATTAAAATAGTGCTACAGTATATAGCATTGTAGCAAGTGACATTTAAATACACATTTAAGTGCAGGGATATCCAAAAGCTGCAAATTATTGACTGATATCAGAACTCATAACAACTTACAAGTACCTCGGTTTGTACAAGTAACAGATATGCAGCCAAGCATCTGCAGCAAATATTGAATCAAAGACAAAATCTTACCTCATACACAGAGAGCACTCAAAATCTGATACATCAATCAAATCCCCTGGGATTGTTCCAAAAGCCAGTGTCCTGTCCCTTTTTGTACTTTCTAAGGAAAAGCAGGACAAGATACTTCTTCAAACAAAGGCACAAGGCAGTAAATACTTTAAATTTCACAGTAAGTGACCGTTTACCTCCTTGCTTTTTGTGTTTGTTTCTTCCATCTTCACATACAACTGTATCCTGTTCTGAAAAGGAAAGCTTTCTTTTTAACAAAGCACCTTTTCCTTGGCCAGAGAGAAGGGGTTCAGAAGACACTCTCTTTAAGCCATCTTCCTTGGCAAGGTCTTTTGTTGAGTTAAGAGCATGGGCAGACTGTGCACGATTTAAGCCTCCACTCATAGGCTCCAGTAGATCTGATCCTCCTAAACTCTGTAACAGTAAGATGAACCAAACTGTATTCTAAGAGTAACACAAATTAAGTAGGTGAGAGTTGACCGTGCAAAGACATGTAAGCCAAACTGATACTCACAGTTACTGGGTACCCATTAGTTAACTAAAAAAATTTCTAAGTCAAAACAGTACTCAAATTTGCTTAGCATTAACAATTCAAAAATCTTCACCCGCTTCAAACAAAACAAAAATTGTATTTCATCTGCTTCAGAAAAAAAAAGAAAAATAGTGTTTCTTTTTTTTTTTGAAGTCCCTAATATGAAACTTCAGTACCTTCTAATACTGTATTTATTACTCATTCTAGTGAACTAGAATGAGTTTTTTTAACACTACAAATGAAAATAAATTACTCCCAAACCACGCTTCTTTTCCTCCAATTTAGCCAATTACATAAAATCAGTATTTACACTGGAAAGTGTGACAAATCAGGGTATCAGTACATCTGATGTATACACATCAAAGACTGATATGTATACACAACACAGTATATGTATATACAAATATGATACAAATATACAATACAGATATGTATATACAAATACAGTACCAGAAGATTACTGTAGAATTTTTATTACCTGCAGAGGACAAAGCTGTAAGTTGCAGTAAGATGCAGTCACCTCAGAACCAAGTATAAAAGGTTTATTTCTAATATGGGCTGAATTCCAAGCAGATTCCTTCAGACTCTCACCTAACTTCTCTGGTGACAAAACATCACACAGTATCTAGAGAAAACAACTCAATGTTAATAACAACGAAAAAGAATCCAGACATGCCTTTGTTATAAACTTCCATTATCAAAAACTAAGAAGGTAATCTACATGAAGTTATTATCATGAACAGATCTTTATTCAAGCAGTAACTGAACACAGGGTTGAGAACAAACAGAAACCTATATACCTACATTGCTAAAAAAGAAATTTATCTAGAAATCTTTTCTACTACAAGTCAAACAGAGATGTTATCAATTCAGTATTATGTAGCTTTTCAATGTAAATTTTTATTATCACAGAAAAAACTGTTGTGCTCTGGGCACAGAGGGTTTCAACTTGGAAAATTTCACTTGTTGCCTGCTTCCCAGTTTTCTACATACTAATTTAGCAACTTCAAATGCACATGTACTCTTCAACATGTACGTAAAACGTGTACATTGGACTAACTCTTCAACGTAATATGATTTAAGAAATATCTTAAAAGGAATCTGCCACCTGCACGTTCTCTGTATGTAATGAAGATTTTAGATGCTCAAAGTCTATCATAATGGGAGTTTCAAAAAGGAATCAAGTCAGAGATGGGAATCCAGTATCAGAAATAAAATTACCTTTTCTACTTCTAGCTTGGCTGGAAGAAAGTCCTCATCAAGGGCTAAGCACTGTAGAAACAGTTGTAAGGCATCACCTACAAAGCCAGAGTCTTGCAGTACTTTTCCTTTCTGAAAGTAGACCTGAGAAACAGATACCACAAAGACATTTGTAGAGAATAGGGAGAACTGAAGAACTGATCTTACAGGCATTTCAACAGTTAGAATTAGAAACTGCCATGACAGAAAGAATGCAGCTTTAACAAATTTGAACTGTGCACAGTGTGCGTGATCCATATCCCTTGTCTAACACACATCCATTACAGTGTCTGAAGAGTCATGGGATAGGCTAGTTTGAGTCTTCTTCCAGTTAACTTGTTTTGTCTTATATAAAGGGTTAAAAACCTCACTAGTGCTGAATTCACAGCCCTTAATTTGCCTCTTCTGTGAGCCTTTGGGGAGGAAGAAGAGGGACAGGAAATGCAAATTATTACATAACCTCACACAACAGCTCAGAGAATACTTTTTTTGCCCTCTCTTTCATTAAAAGCCTTATGGTGCAAGCCTTCAGAAGGGTGAATACAAATAAAACAATCCACACAACTGTTCAACCCTTACATGCACCTCAACCTATATTCTTAAAACAATGCACTCTCAGAATTAATTGCTTCTTCCAACTACATTTTATGCTTGAACACTGGACACCATCTGGGGAAAAAAAAAAAATCTGTGTATTGTTTTCCTTGAAAGAAAATATAGAGGGAGGAAAGACTACCATATTTTGCTGAACCTGCTCAAAAGTAGATGACATTGAAACGAAGAACTTACCTCAAATTTTAAAAGTTGCATTGACAGTAACAGAAATAGTTAAAGTTAGATAAAACCAACAGGTATCAAAAAGAGTTAAAATAACAATATCTATTTGTATATAGGGATTTGGATAATGGGCCAGAAACTAAACTTAAAAAACAAACAAACAAACCAAAAAAACCCCAAAATAAACAAAAAAAACCCCAAAACAAAACGCAAAAAACACTCTACCAAACCCCAGAATGCAGTTTCTACAGAATGACTGACAGTATGAACAGTAACATCTGTTCAACAAGACTGTCAGATGAGTCTGCACCCTCTGCACCCTCTTTGATGGATTTGGGCAGTTTCCTTTAAGATGAATTCTGAAGAAGGGAAGTTTGCTAGTCCTCCTCTTGCAGACAGTTTATTTTCCTACAGAGGTAAGGACTGCTACAGGAATTCATCCATCAAACCAAGCTCAGTTAAGTGAAGTGACATTTCTTTCCAAACATACAGAAAAATAATAGACAGTACTATCAACACTGAGAGGTGAAAAGCAGGAGGCATTGTGAATTTGCAGTAGCCATGGAATTGCTGAACACAGGAGAAACCAAGACAACTGCAGTTATCTCCCCTTGTGTGGCAAGATCTTGCTGCTCCTGCTGTGTTCAGAGTTTAGACAGTGGGACAACATGCATTCTGAAGACCACAGATTCCCCAGCTGCCTGTACTATTTGCAAAGCTCAGTTCCCACTGAGTTTATTTGGGCTTTTTGAAGATAAACTTTCCTAGCTAAAACAGCAAAGTGTCCCTCTGTTAGCAAAAATTAACAACTAAACAAAACAAGCCCCAAACCCCAGCTGTTACAGGTTACATCACCATGAACTATTTCAACTCTCAGTGTACTTGTCAACCAGCCCTAATCTGCCATACTCATCATCAGGAGCCTGTCTCATATGAGTTAACTATTTTAAAGATGACTTTTAGCATTTTACATGTTTTAAGAGACAACATTTAAAGTAGCTGGTTTAGGTTTTTAAATTGATGCAAGTATAATTTGGAATTTATTAATTTTACAAACACAATATTGAAAAATGATGAGTTCATACCACCTTACCTCTGGCCAATTTGGCATTTTCGAAATAACAAAATTTAGATCTTCTATGGCTGTTTTATATTCTCGGAGGCCAACATATGACTCAGCTCTGTAAATTCTTAGCATCAAGTCACTGGAATCTGCAGACAGAAATTAGGTAAAATCTTTTAAAAATCAGAATTTTGTAATTTTTAATTAGATTTGATTTCATAGTGATATGTCATAACTGCAACTTTTTGTACAATACTTCCAAAATTAGTGGAGTACCTTCTCCCTCACTCCCTAGTGTTTGGATAACAAAAGTGGCAGTAATTCCTGGTTCATGTCTTATAAGCTAAGGAATAAATTTTGGATCCTAATGTACCTTGCAGCAACAAGAATATTTATTTTCAAATACTGAACAGAGAGGCTCACAGAGCTCTGATCAGTGCTGCTGGGACAACAAAAATTGAGGACTAAGTAAACTTTATCTTTACAATATATCCATCAAAACCACAGAAACCTAGGGATTCACCACAATTGTATTAAAAGTCTAAGTATTACAAAGTTTGCTTTCAAATACCCAAGTTTTTCTGCAGACTGCAATTTGTTTTTATAGTGCCTGACCCCTTCTGACTATGGCTGGAGATGCCACTTTCACAGTGGCATCTGTCTGGGAGGTACTAGAACCAGGCTTTATCAGTGTGATAAAAACAGATAGCCAGTTCCAGAGAGCCTTTAGTACCAGCTGGCAGCCCTGTTGTAAGAAGCTGTCGTAGTGGAAATTCTAGAGTGGGAAAAAAGAAGAATGTGTTCAGTAAGGACAAGTTCCCATGTCCAACATACAGCATTTTGCACTTTCAGTACAGCAACCTCTAAATGGGAAGGACATCCATCTCCTTGCCACTAAAATTATGGTTTTATAACAACTAATTGCAGTTGCTGCTTGAAAAAAAATCCAGAACACTGTTCTGATCTTAACTGTTTTTAAAAATAGACCTGGTTTTCATTGAATGAAATAAACTAGTCAAAGGTTGGTCTACTGTAAACAATACTAAAATCAAATAGTTCTTTGTTTCAAAAAAGGCTTTCTTGGAGGTTATTATTTCAATTTAATATTCTCAGTTTATTCTAAACATCTAGAATAAATTCTCATAAATTTCTAACATTAGCCTGTTCTACAGTTAGAAGGCATCCTGGCCAATTTTCCCATAGATTGCAACACACTGCTTTGTATTTAGATTCACAATGCTACATGTAAAAAGATCTTAATGGAAAAGAAAGGGTTAAGAAAATCACAGAAAAATTCATTTAGCTGAAATCAGAGTGTCTTCCTGATTTGTCTTTCGATTTGACAGTTTCCCCCAAACATAAATATTGCCAAAGCTGATTTGTTTCATTTTCACATTCGACATAGTAAAATGCTTGTTTTAACTGAAGTCTGGGAAACCCTCTTTGTCTGAGTAAAACACTAATTCTGCAAGCAGAACACCTCTGAAGCCTGATTTCCTGTGGCTGTGTTTTGTGACTGCTATAGCCTAGCAAAGTGAGAGCTCAGATTAAACTCTTCAGATAGTTTTTCTTGTTCTATTGGACTCTTTGGTGTCCAACAGAGTTAGTAGCAAACCAAACTCCTTTGTTCAGAGGCAGCAGTAAGTGCAGGTCTTTGTTCTCTGATAAGCTGCCTATTTGCACAGAATCAGAGGAAGCTCATCTGTTTCAGACTTTCAAGTGCAGAATATGACCTGAGGAACTCCGAGCCTTTTTTCCTAGGGGGAAAATGAGGAGTAGTTTGAAGATAAAAATGTGAGTTCAAGTCTAGAGCAGGTGGACATTTTATCCACTTTTTCTTCCAAGAGAAAAGCCATGATTCCAACTGAACTAGTACAAAACAGAGTTTAGCTGACATCCCAACTCTGCTGCTGAACATACAAACACTGTCACTGAATGATCAATAGATATGACAAGCTGGGTCTGAATATTCAGAAGACTGAAGGTAGATGACTACTAGTAGTGCTCCTGAGGGCTTAGTATTGGGGCCAGTCCTTTTAGTATCTTCATCCACGATCTGGACAAGGAGATGAAGTGCACCAAAAGTTCACAAATGACACAACTTGGGTGGGAGCTGCTGGAGGGCAGGAAGCCTCTGCAAAGGGATCTGGACAGGCTTGATCAATGGGCCAAGGCTACTGGTATGAGTTTCAGCAAGGCCAAGTGCCGGGTCCCGCACTTTGTCACAACAACCCTCTGCAGTGCTACAGGCTGAGGTAAAAGTGGCTGGAAAGCTGCCCAGTGGCAGAAGACCTGGGAATGCTGGTTGACAGCAGCTGAACAGGAGCCAGTGTGTGCCCAGGTGGCCAAGAAAGCCAAAGACATCCTGGCTGGTATAAGGATTACTGTGGCCAGCAGGATCAGGATAGTGATTATCCCCCTATACTCAGCATTGGTGAGGCCACACCTTGAATTCTGTGTCCAGTTCTGGCCTCCTCACTACAAGAAGGACATTGANTGCTACAGGCTGAGGTAAAAGTGGCTGGAAAGCTGCCCAGTGGCAGAAGACCTGGGAATGCTGGTTGACAGCAGCTGAACAGGAGCCAGTGTGTGCCCAGGTGGCCAAGAAAGCCAAAGACATCCTGGCTGGTATAAGGATTAGTGTGGCCAGCAGGATCAGGACAGTGATTATCCCCCTATACTCAGCATTGGTGAGGCCACACCTTGAATTCTGTGTCCAGTTCTGGCCTCCTCACTACAAGAAGGACATTGAGGTGCTGGAGCAAGTCCAGGGAAGGGCAATGGAGCTGCTAAAGGCTCCGAGCACAAGCTGATGAAGAAAGGTTGAGTTTAGCCTGGAGAAAAGAAGTCTCAGGTGGGACCTTATGACTCTTTACAACTACCTGAAAGGATGTTGTAGACAGGTGGGGGTTGGCTGTCGCTTCTCCCAGGTAACAAGCAACATAAGGAGAGGAAATGGTGTCAAGGGAGGTTTAGTATGGGTATCAGGGAATATTTTTTCACTGAAAGGGTTGTCAAGCATGGGAACACACTGCCCACAATTTTTTCACTGAAAGGGTTGTCAAGCATGGGAACACACTGCCCACAGCAGTGGTGGAGACACCATCCCTGGAGGGATTTAAAAGATATGTAGATATGGCACTTACGGACATGGTCTAGTGAAAGGCTAGCAGTCCTGGATTGGACTTAATGATCTGAGAGGTCTTTTCCAACCCAAACAATTCTCTGTTTTTATCTAAATTTATATATCCAATTTTTTAACCACAATTTAATTTCTGGGCTTTGTTACAATGAAAAAACAATTTTGCGATGTTTCAGCATATATTTCAATGTTTTTCAGCTAAAGAGAGGATGCAAGCTTAATTTTGAACCTTTGGATCAAAGAGAGCAGAAACATAACTAGTTCTTGAACTTTCAATTTCAGTGACCAAATGCAGAAATCACTCACTTCTAGCATTCCAAAGACAAATGATTTTAACAAAAAAAACACACCAAGTGTTTGCAGCGTAGAGCTGTATGTATCAGTTGTTATTATTACATTAATAACAAAGTATACAAAGGGGCACACACAAAAACACATTCAATATGCATTCTTGAGTTTTATATTACTTCCAAAGCATCTGCTTTTACTGTAAATATAAACATACCAATAAATGGACCACCTCTGATCTGATTCTGCATGCTTTTTATATGGTTCTTAATGTGCCAAATTCTTCAAAATAAAAGACATGCACATCAAAAACTCTGTGTAGAAATACTTTAGGACACAGTATTCATTAACACAGTACTACAGGACCACCCTAATAATCAGAGTTGGAACACACAACCCTTAAGGAAGAGTCAAAAGAACTGGGCTTGTTTAGCAGAAAGTAATTCCTGAGAGCACTGGGAGAACACAACAGCTTTTCAGAATCCAAAAGTGGGTTACCTAGAAGACTTTACTGAAGTAAGCAGTGAAAAAACAAGAGACAATGGTGACAAAACAAAACAATGGCAGTTAAGACTTGAAATAATGAAAAGATTTTTCACTATGAGGATAATTAACCTTTGAGCAGGTTGCCCAGAGAGGCTGTGGAATTGTCAGCCTGTAGGTTTTCATGATCCAGCTGTACAAAACCTTAAGCAAACTGCTCTGATCACAGCATTTGTTCTGCTTAAACAGAAGACTGATTGCTCAACAGATCTCCTGAGGTCCACTCCAGAAGGAATCAGTGAGATTCAGACCAAATTCAACCCACCAGTGGGTGGGTGTTTCAGGACACTTGATTAAAGGCAAGCTGCACTTGTATTTTAATTCAAGAGATCTCCTTTAACTAAGCTATTTCATTTCAACTCCTGCATGGAATATACTAACTATATGAATATTAACATTCCTTATTGTTTTTTAAAGTCACTTTTGCACAATGGCAAATACGACTCTTTCAAATGCTTCAGAAATGGGAAAAAGTTACGAAAAGATACCATTTGAGTAGAGGTTTAGCATCAATGACTTCTTAGGACATCAGATTTATGTTTATCACAACTTTTTAACTATGTCCATTAAAAAGAAACAGATGAAGCAGCAGTAAGGAAATGCTGAAATGGAATATGAATGATTTTAAACATTAACACATTTCTTATGCTACATCTCTTCCATCTCTAAGTGTCTTCAAAATTCATGGTCTGAAGGAAGATGAAAAGTATACCAGCAGCTATTAATTTATCTATTGCCCTGGAATCACCTTCA
Source organism: Promerops cafer (assembly GCA_013398275.1). Classification (NCBI taxonomy): domain Eukaryota; kingdom Metazoa; phylum Chordata; class Aves; order Passeriformes; family Nectariniidae; genus Promerops; species Promerops cafer. The sequence continues at coordinate 1,474,904 of VZSE01010647.1, read as the reverse complement.
ATTCGTAGTTGCGAATCCACAGTTCTAAATTCACATTAAACGTACGTCTGCACTCCCACTCACAAAGTTCTTCAGTATCTTTTCCAGAATATGTGGCATGTTGATAATTCTCAGTATTGGAGACACAGGAAAGAATTGTACAATGGACCTTAAACTGAGCTTCTAGCACTTAATTCTAGCACATGTACTGAATTTTAAAAATAAAATTTTGAATAAGCATCACAGCTGGTAAGTATACTCAAATTTTAAACCCATTTTGAAGCCAAAATGGAAAATGTAGATTCACATAAAAAAGAATCAAAATTCTTTCCCCATAAATATCTAAATAATATTCCTAAATCCATAAAAGAAAGATTAACAAAAACAGTGTAATTATTTTACTCTTTTATTCTTTCAAAGCAGTCTTGGAACACGAAACAGGAGCCCTGTAAACATATGTGATCAGTACTGGATTCATGAGTTTTACCCTGAAAACTACTGAGATTTCTTTGTGACCTGTATGAGCCAAAGCTGTACTTCAGGAAGAAGTCTGCATCTTACAGTTTCAAGATTTAAAATCCATCCTGTATCCTACACTTTGTAAACACCCTGGCAAATAAAGTAGAATTGATAGCCAAAACTGAACCCCTTAAAATTAGGTTGCTAAAAAGCATATAAAATAGATCTTCGACTTAATCCCACCTACACTGAGAACAGTTTATTCTGGAGCTAGACCTAATGTATCTCCCCAGAACAGATTGAAAGGATTAGACTTATGCAAGCTTTTGGGTTTTTTCCCCCCACTGCAGACAACTGTATAAACGTAATACACTTAATCTCGAAAAATATTAATTTCTAAATTACTGAACAGAAAAAAAATCCTGGTATAATTCATAACAGAACCTCCCATGTCATCACGTGTTAAAATCCATAGTCAAATTAAAACAATGAAGGAATCTCTCGCTGGATCCATCTAGGTGTATCAATCACACAAATTTGACTCTCTACAAAGACTAAACTTTGAAAAATTGAATGTATCTTAAGAGTCCATGGACCCGCCAGACACACATATTGCGACGGATACAGGATAATCCAAAAGCGTGCCTCTACCTCCCCTCTTTGGACCCTCTTCAACACTATATAAAACTCCAACCACACCCACCTATGATGTCACTGCCATTACACAACCTGTCCCCCTCCGTGCCTGTCTGCTTATGCAACTGGGCCCGGCCTGCTGGGAATTGTCTTGGTGACACTTAAGACTGAAAATAGGTCTCTCTCTCAGGAAACAAGGTTAAATACACCAAAGGAATTTCTCTTTACCCGCGCACGGCGATTACCCAACACAAAACGAAGCAGAGCACACAGACTCCTCTGTAAACAAGTCCCACAGAAGCGTGCGGGGGGAGACACGACGGAGCCCATGTGGGACGCTCCCCCACACCTCCGGAGTAAGCAGAAGCAGGTGTACCCCACTACCAGGCTGGGCGCTCAACCAAGGGCCGGCCAGCTGCACGTCCCCTCCACTCCGCTCTCCCAATAGAGAGGTTCCTCGAATCCCTTCAAACTCGAGAAAACTTCAGTCGCTCTTCACCGGCCCGTATACATCGCTGACGGTCCCGCAATCGGGGATAAGGGCACGTCCACCTACTCCACCATACCCCCAGTCCCCCGAGCCTGCCGTCCCGGGCTACTAGCCCGCCCCGGTCCCGCCGGGACACGGGCGGCAGCGGCGCTGACCGCACGGCTCCGGCGGGTGGCACGGGCGGAGCAAGGGAGCGCTCCCCCCAGCCTTACCTGCTCGCAGAGCCTGGTTGACGGCGCCCAGCGCCTCTCGGAAGCGGCCCTGGGTCAGCAGCTCCTCCAGCCGAGTCCCGGCCCTCGCCCTCTCGCACTCGCCCGGGAACCACTTCTCCGCCAGCCGGTTGAGGACGACGCTGGTGCGCAGCGGGGCCGCGGCCGTGCTGGTGCCCCCCGCCGGCAGCAGCCAGTCCCGGCAGCGGCGGCAGCGGGCCCGCAGCTCCCTGCGGAGGCAGCGGCGGCAATAGGTGTGCCCGCACGGGACGGTCACCGGCTCGCCCAGGAACCTCCCGCAGCCGCAGCAGCGCAGCGGCCCCTCGGCCCCGCGCTCCTGGCCCCGGCCCGGCCCCTGCCGCAGGC
>VZSE01010647.1:1377361-1472423 GCA_013398275.1 Promerops cafer | reverse complement strand
CCTACGGGCTCCGGGTTGACTCCTGGGAGCGGCTGCTGTGGTGAGGGTCGGGCGTTAGCAGGGCTGTGGGGGAGGCAGGGATAGAGGGGCAGAGCCGCCGGCGCGGGGAGAGGGTTCCGCAGCGGGGAACGGGGATGTGTAGCTGCCGTGGCCCCGGAGGGTGCCCGCCGCCCTCTCTGCGGCTGCTACTCGCACTCGTCTTGGGCCGCTTGGGCTGGCCCCTTTTCCTTCTTTATTAGTCTGTTAATGGAGGACACGATAAGATAAAAGTTACAAGGTTAAGGAAAAGCTCTTTGTCCGTAGGGTTTGTTTCCCGCCCCGTCTTCCCGAGTGTTCCCAGCCCTCGCAGGACGGGTCGGACGCGCTCGCTGCGCGCCCGCTGTGCCGTCACAGCCCGGCGGGCAGCGAGCCGCGCTCCCCGCCACTGTGCAACAGAGGCGGGCTCGGCGGCCGAGCACCTGATCTGTTTTGCCTAAAGTAGTCACAGTGGGGAAATGGTTAGGCTTTCCAGGTGTACGCCAGCCTCTAATGAAAGCTTGAAACCGATTGCATAAGTGCTGTGTATTTATAATTATTACAGTGCCTTTTTTTTTTACAGTTAGAAGTCTGTCATAAATCCAGACGTTTCAGATAAATATAGCAGTACCTTTAAAACCTTCCAAGCAAAGCTTGCACATCAGGAAAATTAATATATAGCCTTACGAAGGGAGCAAAGCTATATTTATCTTCAGCCATATTCCATGTATGGCCGGCTGGAGGATGATGCTAAAGGCTGTTAAGAGAGCTGTAGACAAAGATGGCATGATTGGAAATAACCAGATACATCTGGATTTACATCCAGGTGTTTTGTCTGACCTCAACTACTCTTAAGCTTCATCCTTTGCCTCTACGATGGCTTTCAAGTTCCTGAAGTCAAAGAAAAAAGATGTTATGGTAATTGAAGCATGAGGGGACCATGGGTATATTTTAAACATGGATAGGAAAGATGGTCTCTTACAGTAGTTAATTAAAAAAATCAGTGAGTTTGGAAATGACAATCTAAGGGTCAAAGTAAAATAGATATCTATAGTGTAAACTTGAGTTGTGGTGGGATGTTGTGAATTGCTTTGAATTATTATGAATGGTTTTAATGGATTATGGATTCTGGTGTGGACATGTCAAGTGTGAGTTGACCCCTCACAAAGTATTTGACTTAGCCAACTTGGACAAAAGTAAAAGTCTGAAAGAAGTACTGTTAAGAGAACAGTAGTTTATTTTGCATTTCAGATTAGATTACTCATGGAAATACAGAAGAAAAAATAAAACAGGACAAAGCCCAAGGACTTTTGGGTTTTGAATTAGGCTAGTAAGGCTGTCCTCTAATGGAACAATTTAAAACAGTATAAATGAAAACCTGTTTCCACTATTGCCACTTCCAATGATTCCTATAAAATTTCATACATTAGTGTTTCTACTAGAAGTTCATATATTAGTGATTCAAGCAATCATGAGTGCAATCAATGCAATCAGCTATTTTGCATAATTTCCAGTGTAAAGGAACAAAATACTCCTGGCTTTGCCAGTGTTAGCGTCTTGGAGCAGAAGAGTTGAGGTTTTCCCCATCATCTTTCTTTTCAAAACTGAAACAGCGAAACAAGGGATTTGGAGTAGGATGGATGAATAGCTGGGTAGGGAACCTGACATTTTGTATTGCTCCCACCAGTTGTAGAAATGTCTGGTATCTGGGAGGTTATTTACAAGAAAGCTAGGCTATATATTCACCTCATCCTTATTCTCTAGACATTATTCTTTACCCCTGTCGGAAATTATACTGGATCTAGTTAGACGGTGATATTACCCAGTGTTGACATTCTTATGTCTTTGAACTAGTTGATTCTTTGAGCTTTGGTTTTGGTTTATTATTCCACTTTTGGCATATTTAACTAAACAAGAAAAGAACCTTCAAATTTCAAGTTTTTCACTGTGTTACCATCAGGATGTGATAGTTATGTAAGAGAGGAAAAAAAGGCATTTTCAAGATTAGATGACACGCAGCTCCACCACCACTCCATTAAAATAGCACACTTTAAAATCTTTTTTTTTTTTTTTTCCCCTGCTTGTAGGGTCAGATAACTTATATTTTAAAACAACAAAGCCTTGCCATTGTGCAGTTCATATGGGCCATTCTAAGAAAGACTTCAGGGACTGTTCTTTCCCTTCCTGCTGTAGAGCACTATTGTACTGCTGGTTAGGGAAGTTGGTTGTTCTCATTCAGAAAGGTACCTGCAAAGCACTGTGCCTTCAGTATAGTGAGGCAGAAGCAATTCCTTTCTTAGGCTTTTTAAGGTATTGGTTGGATGTTTTTCCAAGCCAATTCCTTGTATGTGTAGTGTGTGCAACCCAATTAGACATGAGATGACAATAAAACAGTGGTTTAAGTTGTATTTGACCCCACTTTAGGTAAATTAAGCACCATAATTCTGATTCAAGGTCTTCAGCAGTATAAACAAAGTAAAGCAAGACCAACCCAGGCTAAAGGAACAGGCAGTGGACCTAAAAATTATTGCCTGCATACTGGAAATATGGAGCCAAGCCCCATTTTTACAGGCCCTTGGCATACATCCCAAGAAAAAGTAGTTAACCAAAAGGATGTAGTTGTATTCTAAGAGAAATAATGGCTTTCTGGCTCTTTCTCCTCTTTTTCTTTGAAGATAGATGCTGGTTACCCAGCTATTGTAACTTTTTGCAAAGATATGTGTAGCAAAGGCAAAATAAAATGAATTGGAGAAAGATTAGATTAGACAAATAAGAGTCATACTTAAGAAAAGCATAATATTCCTGAAAACTATTTGTTCCACCAAGAAACACTTAAATATCATTTCTTCTAGGGGGAAAAAAAAACAACCAAAAAAGGAAATATTAAGCCATATTTAAAATTCTTGAATGGCTTTTGAAGACCTTAGCTGATAATGTTTGAGTTCTTTCAGCCCTGGTTAAGAAATAATGCTCAGAAACAACTATGGTTTGTTTTGTTTCAGTTTTTCATTGTTGTTTAGTAGACTTTTGGGGCTTTAGTGAGATAGTTCTGGCAGAGAGATTTTTAAATGGAAAAATCCTCAGCATCACTGCGGTAAAACAGACTCTAATCCTTGTTTGTGCAATGCAGTGGTGGGCATAAGTTGGTTTTGAATAGTTTTTTTTAGTTAGGAGTGGTCAAAAAGCTGCACTTGCATCTTGGTCTCAAAAGTTAGTTATGGTGAGCTGAACAGGGCTGAACTGTCAGCAATAGTGTGGCCAGGAGGACTGGGGCAGTGATGGTGCCCCTGTGCTCAGCACTGCTGTGGCCACACCTCGAGTGCTGTGTTCATTTCTGGGCTCCTCACTACAAGAAGGACATTGAGGTGCTGGAGCAAATCCAGAGAAGGGCAACAAAGCTGGTGACGTAAGTCCTACAAGGAGCAGCTGAGAGTACTAGAGTTCATCCCAAAGACTAGTCTTTCCAAAAAGAAAAGAGTTTTAAATGAACAAAATTTATTTTAGATTTTTTTCTTTTGGCAAAGGCAAGAATTCTAGCATTTTTATGAAATGTGTTAAATGCAGTGACTTCTGCTGCACAAAACCAGTTTTTAGCTGTCTAAATAAACTGCTAATTAACAAACAGTCAAGTGTTTATTGGGATTTCTCTTCAGTATGAAATCTGAATTCTGCTTCATAGCATAATAATATGGCAATTGCCAGTGGATAAGGGAGAGACTGTGGATCTGGTCTGCCTAGACTTTAGTAAAGCCTTTGACACTGTTTCCCACAGCCTTCTCCTGGAGAAACTGGCTGCTCATGGCTTGGACAGGTGCACTGTTCCTGGCTGAGAAGCTGTCTGCATGGCCAGGCCCAGAGCGTGGTGGGGAATAGAGTGACATCCACTTGGCAGCCAGTCCCTAGCAGGGTTCCCCACGGCTCAGTACTGGGACAAGTTTGGTTTCATATTTTGATCAGCACTGTGGGGGTAGGGGTCGGTCTCTTCTCCAAGAAACAAGCAATAGGATGAGAAAATGACCTCAAGTTGCCTGAGAGGAGGTATAAATTGGCTAGAGGGAAAACTTTCCTCACTAAAAGGGTGGTCAAGCATTGGAGCAGGCTGCCCAAGTAGTGGTGGAGTCACCATCTATGGAGGGATCCAAACGACATGTAGATGTGCCAGTTAGGGACGTGGTTTAGCGGTAGCCTTGGCAGTGCTGGGTTGACAGTTAGAATTGATCTCAAAAGTCTTTTCTATGTCCTCATTTTCGGTTCAATTGCAGTTTTGGAGGTGTCTGCCCTCTTTGTCAAGAGAGCCCTGAGGAGCTTGCTCCTGCTGGGTGATTTTGGACTTGGGGTAATGACGCCCAGAACCCAGGAGATGCTGGTCCCCATTCGTCCTTCCCAGTTACCAGAATGCTAGTTTGCCTGTGGTGCTGGGAAGTCTCTTCTCATCTCCAAGAACAACTGTTTTGAGTCTTAACATACCAATGTTACGGACTGATGGTTTTTTTTATCCTCCAACCAGAGACTACTTGTTTTCAGTAGATCGAATGACACTTTTGAGATTTGTCTGAATGAGATTTCTCTCACTTTGATGATGATCATGGCAGCAACATTTGTCTTAAAAATACAAATGACAAAGGTTGACCTCAGGCATTAAAGGTAGATTGTATAAAAGGAATGAAAGTTTAGAGCAGATTTTATTCTCCGCTCATGGAGGCTGAGCTAAGTTTCCGAATGTGACAGAACTGACAGCCGTGACCGTCAGATGTTCAGAAATCTGGGACACTGGCTGTAGATCAGCAAGCACAGTGTTGCTTACAAGAAGGAAGAAAAAGGCACTTACCAAGTATAGACAATTAAACTACCTAAATAGTACAGTAGGGATGTAGAACACTTTTTTAAGTGAAAAACTAATGAGAGACATGGAGCTAACATAAATACCATAACCCTTGAATTTACCTAACATAGACTAAAGTCAACCTAAGTCAGCTTTTGTTCTTGTAATGGAAATTATATTCTGCAGACAGGCAGTGCTCAGGCTCTCATCTCTTTGGACTTGAGTAAAGCAGATGATATAATGAGCTGCATGGAAAATTTTAGCTGAAACAGAGTAAGATGGAATTGCTAAAAAGTTGTCAGGTCCAAAAGATCCTGTTAAAAGCCTATGGAAATGGATCATGAGATAGGAAGAGCTTCCTGTCTGGAAACACACTTCATATGCATGTTTTGAGGATCAGCTTTGGTATGAATTTTACTTGATATTTTCATCAGTGACCCTGGCACAAAACAGCAGGAAATTGATATTTTGGTTTGGCAGCAAGTAAGAAAGTGATGTCAATAAACTGAGAAAAATGTCAGACAGAAAGAAACTGACCTGCGTGACTACTGGGATAGTAGAAATGGAAGAATTGTAGTCATGCAAGTGTCAAACCATGTACATCTATTGATAAAAATTATTGCTAGATCCTGAGAATTTATTGATGGGAAATGATAGAAGATGAGAAAGAACAGGAAGCTATAAAAAAACTGATATAAGCCTAGACTTTTTTTTTTACTGATGAGATAAGGAATTATTCATTGTGCTACATGTGACTCTGGTGAACAGAGTCACACAACAGACAGTTCTAGTCAGGTTATTTGTGAAAAAAGAGGAAGTATAACTAACTGAAGGAAGAAAAGGATAATTTGGAACAGATTTACCATACAAAAAGAATTGGAGAAATGCTTATTCCTCCACTGTCTTGCCAAAATAAGGATGGAGGGGGGACATGATTACCCTATGTAAGTGATTTATGAGAGCAGATAGCAAGTGACACATAAGAAAAAAGATGAAGTAAATGACTAAAAGAAATTTAGATTAGAGATTAGGAGAATACTTCTGAGAATTTGAAGGGAGATTATGGGATGGTTTCTGAGAAACAGTGGGAGGATTTACAGGCTGTCAAACAGCCCTTGTTAATGCCAGGACAGGGATTACCTGACATGCTAAACTGTTACAGCAAGGGACTGAATTCAGTCTGAAGAACAGAAAACAGTTAATCAGTTGGAAACAAGTTAGTAAATAGGCGAATAATTGACAAACTGCTACCTAAACTTTTCAACTATTGAATTCACCCCTTAGTCTCAGTCATTGTTACACAGGGAATGTTTCAGTGTGTCTCATCTCAGCAGGGCAATGAAGGAACGGTTGCAAAGTCATGAGGACCACAATTGAAATGTCCCCCAGGTCCTTGGAAAAATACAAACTCACTTAGGGAAGAAGACTTTCGAGAAGTGTGAGGGAAGGAGAGAGAACCTCTTCCTTTGAAAGACAACAGGAATAAGGCATCCACCTAAGCCTGTGCCCAGGCTAGGATACCCAACACACCGGCAGGACTGACACAGAAAATAGCTGCTGTCAGTGCAGCAAAGTATCCATACCCACCTCGTGTAGCCATAGAGAGGCATGTTAGCCACTGCTTCCAAAATGTGGCTGCCAAAACTGGGTGGGGAGAGAAAGCAGCAAAATCCAAGTTTAGCCACCTTGAGCTTCCTCTAGTAGCACTACAGAGAGGAAATGCTCGTGGCTGCTGCCCTGCCTCTGCAAACCGTGCATGGCACTGGGGACTTCCCAGAGACTGTGACTATTTAAACCATTACCTTTTGCTTTTCGCTGCTAAATGGCTGTTTTGCCATTCTCACTGCTTTAGCTGAATTGGGCACCTTGCACTTCAGGTGGATCCAGTGAAGGACAGAACAAGCCATGCTTACACCTTTGGTGATGGCTCTAAATGGGAAAAGACCTGTTGAGCTGAAATTGAATCCTCCCATGGGAAATAACCTTATTAGTACTGATAAAATTTTTGTTCAATGCCATTTTATTGTTTTTTAAAAATTCATACACAAGGGACTGGCAAAAGCCCAGTATAAACAGCCCTGTGAAAATGGCCATGCCAAATAGTTCTCTGAGACATTTGACATCTCTCTAATAATATTTTTTGTAATAGTTTCAGAAGGAAAGTGTGCGACATAACAACCTGCAAATGGTTCATACATAGTCATGCCTTCCATGTGTTAACTGCTGGGGAATGGCTTCAGATTGCTTCACATTATAAATTGTTACTTATTTACCATGCCAGCTGGTGACCAAGGTAGCATATGTGAAATGAATTTTCAGTTTCTATTACTGTTAGTTGAAATTTTCCAGTGAAACATTTTCTCAAATTAAAAGGCAAAAAAAGAAGTTACCCTTACGCATCAATCAGGAAGGCAGTGCTTTGTAGAAGAATATTTATTCAGATAATCTGACAAAATATGGGTGAGTTTTCATGAGAAGCATTTTCCAAATATCCAGGAAGATAGCACTGGTGGTTTCTGTATATTTCCAGAATAGCTCTACCATGGGACTACTACCATGCCTCTAATCTGGTAAAATCCCTGTTGTGGAACAAAAAACTGATTTTGGGAAATCCATTTCTTGTCAAAGGTCAGCTCCTGGCTCCATAGCAATGGCCTCCTGCCATGTGTCTGTAGCTGCAGTTTAAAAACTTCCAAATTCCTACTGAATCAGCAACCAGGACCTTGCAGTTCTGGCTTCTAGCCCTCCTGACATAAAAACATGATATGCAAAATTAGTAATGATATATACATGTTAGAGAAAAATCAAGTTTTTCTTGAGAATCCACAGTAATTTCCAACCTCTAAAAGATCTGTTTAGAAAAACTTTTTTACTTTTTCATCCATGAATAAAAATATTTTGCCTCAGCTTTATGGTATTTATTTTTTCCTAGAGTAGTTAAAAGTCATTAAAATTGATGCTTGATGTTTGAGTCACTTCAGCCCTGGCTAAGAAATAATGCTCAAAACCAACTTGGTTTTGTTTTGTTTCAGTTTGTTCTGTGTTGCTTAGTAGACTTCTGGGGCTTTAGTGAGATAGTTCCAGCAGAGAAATTTTTAAATGGAAAAATGCTCAGCATCACTGCAGTTAAACAAACACTAACCTTTGTTTGTGCAACACAGTGGTAGGCAGAAGTTGGCTTTGAGTAATTTTTAGTTATGAGTGGCCACAAAGCTGCATTTGCAGCTTGGTCTCAAAAGTTAATTTGAGCTGAACAAAGCTAGACTGCTACCACTGTCTGTAGCATTACTGTACAACACCGCAGTGTGAATTTTCCAAGGGATCTTAATTCCCTTTGAGAAAATTTGAGCTATCAGTTCTCAGTACTTTTGAAAGAAACCAGCCCCATAGTACGTTATTTAATTACACGGTAATTATGTATGCATTAATATGAGAAAAAATGACCACACATAGGATAAATAGTTAACTACATGTTAGAAAGATAAAGATCTCATTAAAAATAAAAAGGGAGGCAAAACATAATAGGATCTAAAATACTTAGGTAAAGACAGAGAGAGAGTTTATTGGCTTTATCCAATAAAGGACTTAAATACCTAAGGCAAGGTTTATGGATAATTCAGGTGCCTAAGTCAAAAAATGCGGTCACAGCTCACACAGCTGCTGCCTAACCCAGGAGTGCCCAAAATCACAAGGCTCTTCCTTGATTGTAATCTATATCTTTAGAGTGTCTCAGGTTTTACTTTTGTGCACAGTCAGTGTGCAGCAGCTAGAGCAGCTTAGGCACTTACTTCACATTCAGCCATTTACAGTCCTCGGCCGAAAAGTTCAAGGATGCTATTTTGTCAGTGTACTCAGGCCACACCAAGCACAGATTCACATTCTGAAATTCTTAGTTTGCTGTAGGTGCTTGCTTTTAGCATGAAGGATAGAGAGGTGGAATAACCTTTTATTTAACAATCTCTCTGTTAGCTTATTGATACAAGGATAATTCTTGCACATCATTTCTGTTCCTACAGACAGCAGAATTCTTTGCTTCATTCTGGCGTGACTTTTGACAGGATCAGGGCAGGATCATCTTTGTTTTCAAGAGCCCTGTCTCTTGCTGGGTAGGATCACTTTTCTGCCCTATGTTGATTTGCGTCTTTTGTGTTTAATGGGGAAACACAGCAACAATGTGTTGCTGTATAGGAGGCACTTGTTTTCTCATTTCCTTCTGTTATCCCTGCTGTGATTTAACAGAATACTGCAAGCCCTGCTCCTCTTTCTTCTTCTTTTTTTTTTTTTTTTTTTTTTTTTTTAACAGAATGGTAATTGGATCCTACAGTTAGGAGGACTCTAAGCTGTGAATTTTAAGCACGCTGTGTTATCCGTGTTGTGGCCTGACTTATGTTTCTAAGGAATTGCAACAATGCTGCTGCATTTCTGGGCTTTGGTAAGTCTGGTAATTATACTTTGAAACTGTGGAACTGACTATCCTGGAAACACTAATAAGTGGAGTCACTCATTTCCCTGCTTTCGTGTTCATCATATTTTTTCTATTCCTGTATGTGATAATATGTGGTTGTAGATTCTAAAGTACAGCTGAATGTTTCTACATGTGCAAGGCAACAAACTTTAAAATGTGATCAAGAAGGTCTTATTTTAGATTATTCCAGTTTTAAAAAGTAACTTAGCTCCAGATATGACATGAATCATATTTGTCTTTCCTTCAGGAAGAGAAACCTTGGACCGATCAGACTCTTTTCCTTCGGCCATTTTTGCTTGGTAGGAGAGATGCATATAATCTACAGATTCATAAAATAGCTAAATATTCACTGGAAAATGTTCTCCTGTCCTACAATTAATATAAATTGTAATTATTCTAAGAGCAATGCACTTACAGTGTGAAGTACTAAATTTAAAGAGATAAAGTGCAGGAGCTCTTAGTGCAGAACTGTAACTGAATAGTGAACAAAACCCGAAACAATAGCAAAGGAAGTACTAAAAAGACTTCAAATAAAGAAGGCTTTTTTAAAATAAAAATTGCTCACTAAGTAAGTGTGCAAAAAGTAAGTAAGTCAGCATTTTTAATGGTTATCAGCATGTTTTCCTTCAGCTGAAAGTTGGTGGCTAACAGTTATGTTGAATATCTTACAAATTTTTTCTGAGTTTTTATGTATTCACTCTACAGAAAAAGTACAGGCTGATTGTTTTAAAAATAATATATAGCAAGAGAAAAGGTAATGATTTTGGACATGTGTTCTATATTCTAACTTGGTATTTAAAGAACAATTTATGTTAGTATCTGTTTATATATTCTCTAATATTTTCTAATATATTTCCTGATAAAATATATATATACTCTAATATATTCCTTGCTATCAAGCTGGATGTTTTGCGTCTCTTTATGATTGTCCTCTGAGATAAATAATATTCAGTGTTGAATACAGTTTGCCAAATAGGAGCAGTCTCTTTAAATTTTTAATAATTACTGCTCTTCATTCTTATACAAGTAAGAAAAAGGGGGAAATTACAGTTATTGCATCATATTTGCATTAAAAGTATGACTGTATTGTAAAATCAAATCTTCAACCAACATAGAAGGAATCAAAAAAGCTTATTATGCTTGATATCTAGCCTCTTGGAAAAAACCTTTCATTTCTGGGTGGTCAATAATAAATGCAGAATTAAATTCAGAGTTTCAGTAAATTAAAATACATTTTAAGAAATGCATGTAGAAATCAGAAAATACTTGGCAGTCTACTTTATAGTGGTAACTGGAGGGAAAAGCCCTTTATTTGTTATTACTGGATTGGACTGCTGCTAGTATTAGATAAATCGCTGAGTCTGAATAAATCAAGATAATGATAAAATCGTTAGCAGTCTTTTAAAATTCTGAAGGAGTTCTTGAAGTTACAAAATTCATTTTTACTTATTCTTCTTAGATTAGCTCTTCAGGATCAGAGGAGCAACTGCTCCTTGTGTTGTAGATACTTCTCATTCATAGAGTTCCATAGAGTTTTTGCATGTATATCCACTTTTTCTTTGTCTAATGAGTGTCCTTCCTTCAGAGGTTTTAGAGCACTGGGCAAATATTTTGTATCAAAGAGAAGAGGAAATACACAATTTTTCTTCAAAACTCTATGACTAGTGCTCTTTACTAAATATAGTGTTATGTGAAGAACATGAGCTGAACAAAAAGCAGTTACTTTAATCACAGTGGCAGAAAACATCTAATTAAATCACCTTATTGGCAATAGTTCACCTTTTAGCAGCAAAATGAATGTTACTGTTTATTCTGACTATTCGGTATTCTTTTTCTACTTTGGCTTGTACCTGCTACTGTAACCTATGTCCTGTTTGCTTCTTGAACATTAGTAGCATCACCGAGCAGCACATTGTGTGCTGTAGGCTATCACAGCCACATCTATTCAACCTCTCCTACAAACGTGCTACAGGAAATGTACACCTTTATTTTACTTCTGCCAGAGACACCAGGTGACAGGGTTCAATTGGGAGACCATTACTCTCATTACTTCCATTAGACCAGTGTTTTTCAATGGAGCATGGGATCATACAGGAGAGAAGTGATTACTCAGATTCTTCATTTCAGCATGGTTGTGTAAAGAACATTGTGTTTCAGTCTTTCTCCCAGCTATATGTCTCCTTCACCGTGTTTCTAGAAGAAGATAATTGAGTATCTGGTCTTTGGCTGTGGTCCACAAATACTCTATCTAGAGGCAAAAGAAGACTTCATTTAATTTTTTTCCATTCCTGAAAATGCAATGCAACTTTTTTTTTTTTTTTTCCCTCAAACGTATATTGAACATAATTTGTCCATTCAGTTGTAACAAGTTTTAGTCATACTGGGTATACGCTGACCACACTTATTCACAGGAGGCTCTGTGGTAAGTAGCCTATCCCAAAAAGATTCTATGTGATGTATTCTGTCCTTGTCATACTATATATAACCATTAGATTTTAGGGATCTTTTTAAATGATTTGCATCCCTCAATTTCTGATTGTCCAGGAAGGGTTTCAGAAGGGCTGAAAGACTGTGGTAAGCCCATGCATATGAGAGTATTTTTAAAATCATATAATATATTTTATTTACCTTCATATTTCTACCTTTAGTAAAAAAGAATCATGGGGTTTTTTTAGGTGAGCAGCTTATCCTTCTGTTTTTCATGGGTTTGCTGACGTGTTGGATCTGTTTTACATTTGTGTCTGGCTATGCTGGTATTGGTAGATCACCTGAGAGCCCTGCCTGACCCCCAGTTCGTGCTTGCCCTTCACTGGAAAGCTGCAAACCTGACAAGCTGTTGCCATCATTTTTCTTTGTGACATACTGTAGAGCCTTCTTGTTACAAAGTACTTGGTTTGTGTCCTGGGGCTCTGGCTGTGGAGATTTGATGTATGGCTCACTCTGTCAAGTTTCCTGGTTCCTGTAATATTTCATCCTCCTGCTGGTACTGATTTAACACCTCAATTCCTGGCCATAAATTTAAGCCAAAAGTTAACAATGTAGACTAAATGTAAATATTTATTATTAATTATAGAAATAAAAGCTGCAACATGTTTTTCCTTATTGATTTTAAACATTGGAATGGATTGCAGAGGGAGGTAGTGAAATCACCATCCATGGAAGTGTTCAGCAAATGGCTGGATGTGGCACTTAGTGCCATGATATAGTTAACAAGGTGGTGATCAGTCAAAGGTTGGACTTGATGATCTTAGAGGTATTTTCCAACCTGGATGATTCTGTGATTAATTTAAAAAAAAGTTCTCAGAGGTTCTTTTTCTTGGTACCTGGATCACCTTAATAAAAATGGTTAGCGGAAAACTTGTTTACAGGACTAATTCCTGGGGGTAACAGTCTCCCAGAATTTTTGTGTTCTGTAACACCATTAGCAAAATTAATAGTTAGGTCAGTAATTGATTTCAGGCTTAAAAGCAGGTTATAGTGGTTATAGGGCTGAGTCATATCTTAGACATAGTAGCTAAGTAAACTGTTCTGGTAAAGTAAACAGTAATACATCGGAATGAAAGGTTTCTGAATAAGCTATTTGCTGATAAATTACAGCATAGCAGAGCTTGCCTGTCAAGAATGAGAAGCAAAGAAGGTGTCAGCCTGTAGTCTTTTTTTATCCAGAAGTCTTTCTCATTGTAAAAGATTTACATTGTAAGAAAAATACCAGGTATTTGTAGAGGGAGGTTTGGGTAGAATAAGTAATTATTGGGAAGGAAGAAACAAAATGGAAGGTATATTTTTAAAAGACATCCTACGTGTATATTTACATAATGGGACTGAGCTGTCCCTCTTTTCCTTGAAAGCATCTCTTTGCCAATGATGTAAAGTTGGCAATTCATGGATGTAGCTGCTTTGCTACTTTCTGACATCACTTAAAGAAAAATATGGGTTGTGTTCAGATTGTGGCATAGCTCAGAATTCCCTGTGTTCACAGCCATTTTGGAAGCACAGTGTTAATTGTAAGCAGCCTCTGATCCTTCCTTTCCTGGCCCAAACAGAAGCATATGAGTGATAATATGTATCAGTAAATTTGAAACAAGTCTTCACTCTTTGTAGTGCTTCATTTTGCAACAATGACTTCCTTTCTGTAGATCTCAATAGAAAGATGTAATGCCTTTATCAATTCTTCTGCAAATAACAGTTTCTCCATGGAATGACTATATTAAGAAATCTCACTTTGAAATGACCGTTTTAAGGTGGTTTACATAAGAAATAACAATGCCTATAGTTAGATTGATTGTTGTTTTGAAGTAAGGACTTGTACAATGTTGTTGTTGTAGAAGTTTGAGTTACTTGAATTTTTTTTTAATTTTAGTTTTCAGAATACTGGATTATACCTTCTCTTCTGCTATTGCTTCTACTGCATACCTTATTCCAACAATTCTCATATTATTATTCTATTAAAATAAAATATATACACCAAAAAATATACATATATATGTACCCATGAACAAAGTATTTACATATTAAATATCAAATTTTTTTAATAAAAAATTTCATTTCCATCAGCTTCTTTAAGCATTGTCTTAAAAAAAAAGAGATTTTAAATGAAGAGAGTAGTAAGTGCTTTAAATCTTAAAATCCAAAAAATTACTACTTTTGCCCCTGTTTGTAATTCTGTTGTAAAAGTGGTGCAGTGTGCTTTTCAGCATTCCAAAAATTTCCTATGAGTCAACAGCTTGATTCATTGATTCATGATTTGTATTGTGTACCAGAAGGGATGTTCACTTCAAAACTGCTTGCTGCACATCTAGAGCAGGGGGAGGACATGCAGGTGGAGTCAGTGGTACCAAGTGGGAGCTGCTGGTTGGGTTTGTCATGCAGCCAAGGCCATGTGCTGCCCAATGCAGGCTTGAAGGCCAGGCTGGACATGCAGCACGGGGCTGGTGGAGCTGCTCTGCTTCCTGGCTGTGGGGGTCACTGCTCCTTGGTGTACGGTGGTCTTCTGGTCAGGATCACCTCTGCATATTAGGGGTAATAGAAGAGGAAAGGATCTTCTGAGCTTTTATAAAGTGCATGAGCTTCCCTCCAAAGCAAACAGCGTTAATGTCATTAGCATTACAGTGCTCACCTGTATTCCTGCTTTAAATGCTTTAAGAAGACACTGCTATTTCTCCTACAGTGGAGATACCATCTTGTAGTTCCACTGCGTGGCTCCTGGAGTTAGGACCAGGCCTCACCAAAAAAGTCTGTGAAGATGCTCAAGGGCAATTAAAAATTGTGAAGCAAAATCATGATGATTATTAAAAATTCGACTGTCGTCATGGAAGGTGTTAGTGCTGAATGAGATCAAGAAGTTATTTTTCTAAGGCAGCATCCAATTTCTGTTTTTCTTTCATTGCAGATAGAACAAAAGTTATTTTTTTAATTTTTGCCCGCTCAGTCAAGATACAGACAGACAAACAAATACACATCTTGGATTATTAAAAGTTCAGAATTATTTTTATTTCTTTAGGAACAACTGACATAATATGCTTTATTTCATGTAAACTCAACTCTCAGTGTTTTCTGTTTTGGTATGGTATCATCCGGGAATTTTAGAATGGTTTGATGTGCCTGTTGTGCTTTACAAGCTCAATTCTCTGGCCAGAATGTGTTTCTCATGATGAAGAAGAAAATTCACATATCTCCAGGCAGATGTTTTCCTGCGGGCTTGGCCCTTAGAAGAAAGAAATTTTGAATTCCTGCTTAACTTGTTAAATGTGCTGAGTTGGAGATGTATTTATTCAGTGTTTAATAAACTAGTTGGGAACAATGTTTCAGATGAGATGGAGCAAAAAAAAAATCATAGTTTGAAATGATATTTAGTTTTCCCAATAGAAAATTGGCAGTTAACAACTACATTATTTGTCAAAAAATCTTTCAAGCAAGAAACTGACGTCAGCTCTATTTGCACAAAACTAATGGTCTAACATTGTAAACAATTTTTAGTTACTTCTGTCATACATAATGTACCCCAGAAGCAACATACATTTGAATGCAAAAGAACTGCACTTTTAGGAAAGTGAAGATAAAAGACAAAAATAGAGATTTCTTCCAACCTTTAAAGTAATTATTTAGTATGAAAAGTTTGGCTGTAAAGCTTTAAAAACTGCATTTGCATTTAGGTTTTCAGTGGAACAGTACTGATATTGAACACTGCAAAAAGAATAAACAATTTTTTAGTAACAGGGAGCAACAGATTGTTTTTTAAACTATTTTCATTCTATTATGCATAACTTTTTCAGATAGGTAGGAATTGTACTAAGTAACAGCAACTTTATTTTGCTTGTCATTAGATTTTGAATTTCATGAGTTCCACAGGACAGTTCCCATTCTTGATTTGCATAATCCCCATGAAAAGCATCTGAGTTCTGGGCCACCAAAGCTTCGATCATATTAGAGATGGTGGATGTTTTGGGTGTTGGGCAAGAATGTGGACTTGCTTATGCTCGCACAGAGAAGTATTCCTGCACTTGTACGTGCTTTTGGGCAACTGACTCCTGGCCTGACATACTCTGGCTCTTGAGGAATGGAATACACTCAGTGCTGGTAGCTCCGTGAGCAGCTGCAGTGCCAGCTCCAGGCTGAGCTCTGGTGGTGAGAGCCCCAGACAAGAGGCTGTGAACTGGAACCAGCCTTTGCACAGCAAAGGGCACAGGGACCTGTGGTGCCAGCCAGGGCACTGGACACTCAGAGACACGGCAGGAGCTGAGGACCTCCAGATATTCCTGTGCTTTGACTGTGAGAGTATAAAACCCCAGGTTTTTCTTTGTTTGGAGCCCCTTCTTGGCAGCACCGCCTGGAGCTGTTATTCTGTTGTTGCACCATGATTAAAATATTTGAGGGATCCAGACGTCTGAGACTCTGCTATGGGAAACCTGGAGTTGAGCCAGTAGTGAAGCCTGGTCTCATTGTGTGAGAGTGGCATGTGTAGCTGCAAAGGGACCTCAGTACCAGCTTGAGTGGTGGGAGGGTAACTGGCGGAGTGGCTTTTGAATGGTCAGACAGAAAAGTTTCCTTAACACATCCTTTGGTGGCCTCCAGTTGTGCTGTATCGGAGCAGAATGGGTCAAAGTCCAATAAAGTCCATGTGCACTGTTTTGTGCCTTTTGCTCTTGACTTAACCAGTGTGTCTGCACAAGTGCTAGGGCAGTAGAATGCCTGGTATAGCCACAAACTACCAGTTCATTTTGTGCTAGAAAAATTTCCACAGAGGTGTGTCTTTAGATGTAGACAAAGGAAGCAGGTGCCAGTGGCTGCTTGGAGCAGTCACTTTCTGTTCTACCTGTGCCAGAGCTGCAGCACAGTGTACAGCCTGCGGTACCTTCTTTTTGCTGCTTTGCTGATGTTGAGGGAGGAAAGTGTTGGAAATCACAGAATGGTAGTTTTTGCAGAGTTGTCAGTGGCTCTTCCCAGCCATTGATTTCATGCTCTCCTCCTTTTCCTCCTACTTTATGCATCATGCAGCCACAGAAGTAATACTTGTTTTCTAAGAATTTTCTCTGACTTTCTAGGCACAGCTTATTTCATCACCCACCCTTCCACCCGTTTTGTATGACAAGCCCTTTCTGGTTTCTGGAACCTCAGACATCATAGAAGTGTTATGAGAGATGTTTTTTAGGGAAAAAACGCTTGCAGGAGTAATAGTAGGAAGTGCTTGTGTAGGAGTATGGTGGGAATTTAAATTTGCTTTGACAAACTAGTTGTTGACAGTGAATGATGTTTTGAGTGACCTTTTGTACAGCAGTAGACTTGTGCTGGTGGTTTTGCAACGGTGGACATTTCCAAATATTCCACCAATATATGTACAACTTCAAGGTGACACCACTGCCAGGAATTAACAGAACAAGAGGCAATGAGCACAAACTGAAATAAAAAATAGGAACATTGTTTTTAACTTTGGGGGTGGTCAAGCTCTGGAACAGGTTGCCCAGAGAGCTTGTGGAGTCTTCATCCTTGGAAATACTAAAAACCTGAGTGGATATAGCCTGAAGAACTTGCTCTAGTTCAGTCTCCTTTGATCAGAAGGTGGACCAAAGGCCTCCAGCAGTCAAATCTCAACCAGTCTGTTATTCTGTTGTAAGAAAAGCATGCAATAATCCTTTTCAAAGTGAAGGTAATTCCCTGGAGTATTGTTCTAACTTCCTGCATTTTGTGGTTCACACACTTCTTAATACATTCTGTTGTCACTTTAGAACCTTTAATTATTACACAGGATGTAAGTGTAAATCACGCACGCAGAAAAAACAGACACCAAAATCACTGTTAATGAATAGCTCCAGTTTTATAGTCACTAGTCAGAAACATTTTAAACAATAAAGAGACAGATTTTCCTTTCTTTGAAGTCTGCAGTTAAAACTTCCATTGGCTTAATGGGACAAGGAACTTTATTTGTCACATTTTATATATAACAGAAAATAGACACTGAAGCAAAATGAATATGTTAGTTATATATTTAAACAGTCTGTAAAACCAAAACCTCTGGTAACAGGAGGTTACATCTGCCTCCAGCCATCAAGCAGGTATCTCTGGTCTGCTCTTTGCGCAGTGCAGCGATTGCTGCACGCCCACCGTGTGTGCGTTGCTTGCTGGCATCATGGTCTGGCTGCTTGGCAGAAGGGAAGAGCTGGGAAGCTTCATTATTCTGTTGAAAGGCTTTTAAATATGGAGAAGCAGCTTGGGAGTGCACAGTTGAGGAATGGGGCTGTGTATGTGACAAGACACAGTTTTTACTTTGCTGTACAAAGAAATCTCTTGATTTCTCATGTTTGAAAGTGGAAAATAATATTGTTCTAATTGATAAATGAAAATGTTTGTCTGCAAAGCAAGCATATAAGGAATAGAATAAACATATTTTCTCACTAAAGGGATAGTTTCAGGAAAAGAGGATTAAAATTCTTGGAAAATCAGTGAGGCAGCTACAAGTGTCAGGTGATTATATGGCCTTATGTAAGTTCAGTGGTTGGTGTCTAGCCAAGTATTTCTAAAACTTATAGGGTAACTTCTGTTCACATTTAGGCAAGCATAAATCTGAAAGCACTTCAAAACTCAGCATTGTTTGCTCTTATGTTAGAGCTTTTTTTTAAAAAGAAAATAAAAACATGTATTAATATTTTTTTTAATACAGGGAATTCTTAAAGGGGATGGTGTGGTTAAAACACGGACTTCCAAGAATTGAATTTTATTCCTGCCTTTCTTGTAGATCCCCTGTACTGTAATGGGCAAGCCATTTTTGTAGCTTGATTTCTGGCATAACCATAGCAAATGTATTTATGTATATGACCTTGAAAAAATATAGTGTGTGTTGGAGGGTGTGGTTGGTGGGTGTATTATCTAGTTGTTGGATGGCAGTGTATTAAAATAATTCTGTTACTGTTTTTGTTTCATGAAAAAAAACGTCCTAATTGGAACCAATGGGAGATAAAAGTGGGGTTTTTTAAAAGAAATTTTACTCCCATTTAGTCTAGCAGTGCAGGTCATAATAACCTACTTCTGAAGGCAACCTATCTTAAATGAGTAGTTTGTATGGTTTGGTAGGATTTTTTTAGCATGTAATAATCTTTCAAAGTCTCTTTTTTTCTGCAAGATAGCATTCAGAATGCAAATTGTTTCCCATAATGTTACTTTGCTTGCACATCCACTCTTTTTTTGTATCATGGTTAGTTTTTGTGCAGTTTATATCACATCACTTTTCCAGTTCAGGTTTGATTTATCTTTAGACTTTTTGAGAGACATAATACTGTTGAATGATTCTCTCAGACTCAGGCAAACCTTCAGGTATTCAGAAGGAGAGAGGGAAGACTTTACACTGGCAGAACATTGCTTGAAGGGCTGAAGATGACTGGCTAAATCTGGTGAGTACTAATTAGGTAGAATTTGTCAGTCTGTCAGTCAGTCTTACAGATTTCCTTGATCACATACTGAACCTAGACAAAGCAAGAGAATAGATACAGTGAATTCAAGAAATGTCTTCAGAATGATGCTTCTTTTGAAAGAGATTTATGAACTGATGTTCAAACAGAAGCATAAAATGTTTCCATATGACAACAGGATGAACGATGTCAGAGAAATCTCAGAAAAGGAAGTTAGAATAGACAAGAATGCATTTGGAAATGTATTCACTTTTGCTGAAAGTGTGA
Organism: Promerops cafer; assembly: GCA_013398275.1. Lineage (NCBI taxonomy): Eukaryota > Metazoa > Chordata > Aves > Passeriformes > Nectariniidae > Promerops > Promerops cafer. The sequence goes on along the minus strand of VZSE01010647.1, from coordinate 1,452,955 downwards.
ATTTGGACGTCAGAGAACTCCTGTAATGCCTGCCAGGCTGTGTTCTCTGTCCCCACAGGGCTTTTAGCACTAGAGTTGCCCACCAGGCAGCATCAGATGAATCATTATGAAAACCAAACAAGACAACATTACTTGAGAGAGAGAGAATATAGAATATGAACAATCCAACTGCCATCTGTATGTTTTCCTGATGAATGGCATTATCACATCTTTTTGTGCCAAATGAGTAAACTGTTTTCACCACACAAATACTGTCTATTCCAGCACATATTACATACAAACTACCAGCACAAATTTCAGGGAGATGTTTGCAATGTGAATTCACTCTGCCAGCTGGAATTCTATCCAACAAGTTCTGGTTAGAAAAGTAATGCCAAAAGAATTGTGGGTTTGTGATGAGTGTTCGGTCATGAAAACTCCACAGCTTTCCAGAGACTTATAAAATGCAACTGAGTCCATTGCTGTCACATTACTTACTAATGTACTTACAACCAGCTGACTCAGTTGCAGAGAGATGAACAAGCTGAAAATGTATATGAAAGAAAAGAATAATGGCAAATAGGAGACTTGTATGCAGGAGCATTTCCGTGAACTAGAAGAGAATAAAAAGACAAGATGTTGTGGTATTCTCTAGTGTTTCACAGGAACCTTCCAGCACATCTAACCTGGTTTCAGAAAGGAAAGTAACATTTTTGGTTTACTGTCTGTTTAAATAATATAAATATTTCTTCTATGCTTGTAGAAAGAACTCTTTTTAATCATTACCTGACCTTTATAAAACAAACTTTTTATTTCAGAATGAAATAGTTACCATAGCTAAACTATCTCTCAGATGTTTGCATATTAAGACAACCTAGAGATCTAGATTCTCAAAAAGCATTTGCTAGCTTAAATGTAGTGAATTCTAAGATCTTAAGTTTTGGCTCATTGAGTGGTGTTTCTTTGCGCAGTCTGTCTTACATACAATAAGGCCTACTCACAGATTTCCCAAAGCCTCTGTGCAAATCCACAATTTCTGGCAGCTTATGTTTATTCAACGATAATGTGCTTTCAGTGGAATAATGACAGTAGCAGACCAATGGCTGCCTGAGCAAAGCTCTGTGGAAAGAGAAAAGTCATAAAAAAGGTCAACTTTTCATATTGATTAGAGAAAACTAATTTACAGCAACAGAATATAAATGCAATCAGAATTCACACTGTAAGATGAGTATATAAGGGCAACAGTGTGACATGTTTGACAGTTGTCCTTCCTGGTCGTGCTGCTATTTGGTGTTTCTCATACAGCACTGTTTAGTACTAAATGTTTTTAATCCTAGAGGATGTCAAATGGTGTTAGCACTGGTAAGGGCAACATTGAAAAATGCTGCCATTACAGAGCAATAAAAGTAAGATTTACCATGAAGAATATTTCCATTACATGGCTTTCAGGAGTAGTGCAAAAGAACTTTCTGGAATTGTGCTTGTGGCAATGACCTCAGTCTTTGAAGATCCAGCTAGGATTGGATTATACTTGTAAACAGTAGACATTGCAAGCTGTTGACAAGTTACACTTCCTTTTATTATTCCTTTAAGATGTGTATTAACTTGCATTCTGTATGTACCTTTCACCTCAAGATATATTTACTAAATAATTTATGATGTACTTGAGGTTCTCCCCCATGCCCTTTGTGATTGAGCAAACTGCTGTATGTCAGCAACATGACTTGTTACGACAAGAAGTAAAGCACAATGCTTAGCTGATAATGCAGGGCAAAGATTTGAGAGACAAAAAATGCACCTTTACATGAGATTCTTGACATTGAAATGGACATCTCTACAAAGAACTCATTAGACTTACTGAAGTTGTTAGGACAAGGATCTCGGTCTCACCTTAAGAGTTCTGGTTTCTGAAATATTCTTTTAGGATCTGACCCTGATAGAGTAGAGGATCAGAGATTACCTAATGAACTACTTATGTCACTTCCTGCTGTGCCTTGCATTTATATGCCAGCTCCTGAAGCTGGGTATGTGATCAACTGTTTAACTTTGGGAAAAATAAATAAGGAAACAAGAAGATTACAAGATATAAATTTAAAATCTAGAAAAAGTTTTAGGAACTTGAAACTACATCAAATTTGTAATAGTTCTGCTTTATAATAAATAAAGCTAACATGAAGAATACTTTAGTACCTCAGACTCATATGCAGTGATTTGGATCTTGAAGGGGCAAGACTTTTTTTAAGCATTTCCTGATATTATTTGCCAAATTCTGTTAAATGATTTACTGGGTGGTTTCAGGACTCAGTTATTGTACAATTCTTCAGTGTTAATATATCACTCTTTCGTCTGGAATGGAATTACCAAGGAAATTATTTTTCTTGATGTTTTCTTGGAAACAGTAATAATTTTTTGCTTCTCATGGCATTTGAATTCCATGATGGTTATTTAAAAGTGTTTAATTTTTTTTGATGTCTTTAATCATTCACACATCATTTCTTTGTCTTTCACAAGAATCTCTAATATTACCAGTAGCAGTTCTGTTTCTCTGCCATATTAATTGCCTCATTAACTCTTCTTTGCCATTGGGGAATCACATTTTTCTTTCAAATTGTGCACTTCTTAAAAATAAGTAAAATAAACTGGGATCCATTTGTTCAAATTTTTATTCATCCTTTCAGACCAGAACAAATAATGGTGTACCCTAAACTTGTCTTTTTTTCCCCCAGCTATGTCAGGTGGTCTTGTAGAAAGTAATATTTGTCCCACCAAGCTTGCCTTACTTCCCTGTTGAGTGATCTGCATTCACCAAGGATCTGATGTGGCTGAAGGAGGAATGTGTCTGAAGACCTAGGGGTTCTGTAACACGTGATTTGGATTCTTTGTTAAACCTGGGAGATGAGCAGGAGCTCCCGTCCAGTAACTCTGTGCTGTACAGTCATGGAAGACAGAATGGGTCTCTGGGCAGTGCAGTTCCCCTCTGCCCTACAGGGCTGTGCTCTGCTGTAATTCAGCTTTTGAGCTGTAAACATCCTAGGATGACAGTTGCAATTGTGTTCCTTGAGAAACTGTCCCTTAGCAGAAGTCCCAAGCACGTGAGAAATTTTTTCCTATTCTTTTGACTAAGAATTTTCTACCTTAATTTTCATTTAATTCTTCTATTTTTTTTACTGCCTATAACTCTAAATGCTGTATCTGCAAACATGTATGACCCTGATAGTTGTTGCTTAGCCAGTTGCCTTGTGACAGCATATTCAATGTCCAAAAAAGCCAGAGGAAAAAGCATATTTCATTAGTTACTCTGGTTTTGCGAGTCATTTTCTGAAATAACTTTTGGTGAAAAAAAATTTGAAATAGAACCTTTCCATAAGGTATAAAATGCAGTACTAAGAATTCATATTTTTAGTTTGTTGTAACTTTTCCAAAATGTCTACTGTGTTGTTGACTCAGAAGAGCTTTCAAAGTAGGAGAGCTGGATCTCAGCCGTGATAGTCGCAAAATAAAAATAAAATAAAAAAAAATCAATTTGTTGATCTTCTGTGTTCTGACAACCTAGCTTATCCTCACAATAATCATTGTAATCTTTGATTTAAAAGTGCTATACATAAGAAAGTCTACTTCTTAACAAAGCTTAGTTTACTTGTGCTGGAAATTTAGAACATATCTGACTGCTTTTCAAACCAGAATAGTGAATTGTGTTACAGCACTGAGAAGGTTGATACATAAAAGGAAAGCAAGGCCAAACAAATACATAAATAAGAAATCTTGAAATACAGGTTTATTAAGTTATGATACATGGTAGCTTTCTTAATTCATCAGGAAAGAATGCTTGGATTTTTTTAACTTAATGAGCACATGAGTCTGTTTATCACATGCCTCTATAAATAAGTGTCTTTGCAGATGTTTTCTCTTTATTGAAAATACTTTTTCTCTCCTCAGGGCATGCTACACTGTTAAATTAAACTATGAATTTTCTTGCTTGTTACAGAAGACACTTAGAACACTATGGCAGGCATAGCACTGTCATAACTTTTTAATATCAATTTCAAGAATTATTTAAAGATTATTTTATAAAGACTATATATTTTATCTGGAAAAACTTTTAAATATAAATTCTAAGAGCTGTTTGCACATTATTGTAGTATTTCATTGATGCTAAGTCTGGTTAATCAAAAATTATCATCTAATTTCATTGAGAGTGATATCTCTATGATAAATACATTTACTGACTGCTAAATGATCTGGGTCACTTAGGATAATTTTATTATCCTAATTAATTATTAATCATTTGTCTGTCCTATTCATACTTCCTGTATCTGCACCATATTTCTTTCAGAGTGTGGTTCAAACTTACAGTTATTCTCTAGTGTCAAATGTCATGTTGTCAGTGTTACCTCAACAAACCCAGCTGTTAATGACTGGACAGTTTCTTCAACAGACAGAATAAACACAATCACAAAACTATTTCTGAAGAGGCTTTATAAAACTCTAGAGAGGAAAGGATGAAAGAAAAATAAGGAGTTACTGTGTAGTTTAGGAATTCTGAATTACAAAATAGTCTGATATTGTCCTGTTTATATTACATTTCAACCAGAGATAATTCACTATTCATGTCTTTTACAGTAAAATCCTGAAGTCATTTAGAAATGTAACAATTAGTAAGGAATAATCATAGCTCTTATTTGCATACCCTGTTTAAATGTGGTACCTGTTGACTTAGCAGTGAAATTCCCCCCCCCCCCCTTTTTACGCTTAAAATGTTCAAATCTGGGTCTACTGACTCAGCTCATACTTAGAGAGGCAAATATTACAAACCTAGAATGTCTTTGCCTTCCAGTCAAGGTTGGCCTATACTGATACTTGCAAAGTTAAGCAGTTGTCACATTCTTTAAGTATAGCTATCTTGCCTGGGCATAAGAAACATTCAGCACAGTTTGCACACATCGTAAATTACTTCAAGCTCTTCCTAAGGAGAATTTTCTTGGCATAGTTTCTATGATGCATGCTTCCCTCATTAGAAAAATAGCTTAAAGAAATAGAGTATGAAACTACAAGAGATGACAAGGAGCTGTAAAATTAGCTTTGTATTTTGTGATAACGTCTGTGAAATCCTTCCTTGTATGATACAAAGTGGACATGATGTAAAAACCACGTTGTGGACAGAACTGTAACAGAAGTCCTGACAGGGCACTGTTCTAGCACTCCCATTTATAGCAGCCAAGGATGTGGACCTCTCTTGCAAAGAAATAACCCAAGGTAGTGCTGTCATGATGTAACATTCAGTTCCAGTAGTTTGAATCAGTCACCAAGAGAGTTTGAATCAGTCACCAAGAGAGGAAGGGGAAGGAATGTTGGGCATGTGTATAGTTGTGATAAGTTATTAGTGTTCATGCAACACTAACATCCATCAGACTCTGAAGGAATGGAATGCAGTGTGTCTGCAGTGAGGATATGTTTATGTTGGATTATCCTGTGCTAATGCAGAGTGTGATTTTCACCATTTTACTCACGCCACTATCGTATCTCTTGTAGACGAGCCACGTTACAGCCTTACTGCAGTGGGCTGTGGCTTGAGTGCTTTTCAGATGTGGAAATGGTTTGCTTTGTGTATCTATAGTAACCAACTGCTGGCATTTTCACTAAGTGCTGTGCATAGGCTGAGGGTGTGTGACTGTTATTATTATCTGCTTTATAACTTATCCCAGAAGGCAATGTAGTATGTGGAAGCTAAATTATCTTGAAATAAAACAGTTCATGATCTCAAGTGCTTCAGCTCTAGCAGCAAAGATGCTCATGAAATTTAATTGACCCTGCCAAAAATAACCTTTAGTATGTATAGAGAGACCTTTGGGTGTTATAATTTACCTTTCTTGATCTGAGAACAGGTAAAGTACAGTGGCTGCGTGGGCTGTAATGCTCTCAGCTCCTATCACTTCCCTGTATGGTAGACATGCCTTTTAGTTAGTGGTACAGCAATCAGCAGGTGAATTTATGTTTTATCCAAAACATCATGTATAATTAAATGTCTCATCTTCTCAGTGGTGCCTAGTTCTGCTGAACTGTTTTTACTCAAGTAATAAACATTCCTTTGCACATTTGAAATAGCAGTAAGTGTAGTGGCAGTTACCTATGGTGAAGGATTACTCAATGACAGCATCTTATCTTACCTATGTGTGAAAGGCATGAGGTTTTATGATTGCGAAATTACCCACTGAGCAAACTTTCTTAATAATTCACTAAAGAAATTAGTTGGAAACAAAGCTAAGGGAAAAGAAATAACCAGAAACCAAAATCATCACATCATTTTTCCAAACAGAATGCTTTAAAACTTGTCAATCTGCCACTGCTTGGCTTGTGCCACAATGCCCCTTACCTAGCACCCAGCCATGTGTGCTTAGGAGCTGTTGATTTCCTCTTCATATGTTTTTTTGCTACCATCTCCTTTGGGTTGTGGTGGTAAAAGATGAATGGACTTGGGAATAAAACTCAGGGGGAATTACAATCACAGAATCATAGAAGAATGGTTTGAGCTGGAAGGGACTGCCATGAGCAGGGACGCTCCACACTAGACCAGGTTGCTCAAAGCCACATCCAATCTGGTCTTGAACACTTCCAGGGATGGGACATCCACAACTTCTCTGGGCAAACTAATAGCTATATTGTGATATCAAATTAGTGATACTGTGATATATTGTGGTATTAGTGAATTAGTGATATTGCAATCAGTATTACTTTGTTGATGTCTTTGTATGTTTTCCAGTGAAAGTAATTATGAAGAAATTCTGTGTCTCACTCTATGTTTCTTGTCACCCTCTCTTTGTCACCATTTTACAACAGGTATTTTGCCACTAAAGCCTATTTCTTAGTAGGTAATGTATTACAGAGCATGGAGTAGCATGTTACAGAACTTGGTGCATGTAAGTTTTGTACTTTTTCTTCTAGGATGTGTCGTGTATGTAGAGCACTATCGTAACCTAAAAATACTTTATTACCTTAAAAGCAGACAATATAAGAAGTCTTCCTGTATATTGTGAATCTGCAGTCAGGTGGAATTCATGTTACATCACTTTGTAAATTACGTGGTTTTAAAACTGCGGTTAGCAGCTTGTTCTGATATTGGCATTCCATAGAAAAGTTAAACGAGTTTTTGAGAACAGGGCAGTATGTTCTCTGCCATGTCAAAAGTGAAAAGTGCGGCTTCAGATACTGGAAGTTCCTGCCAGATGACACAGTTTGTATTAAATCATCCAACCCTTATGTTGATACTTTGCTGTGCTGTTCTGCCTTGTGCAGACATGGTTAAAAAAGATTTGTCCTTGCAAGAGAAGGTAAGTAGGATAAGCACAGTCATCTTGCTTTATTGCTGTAACATCAAGGCACTATAAAATCTGCAAACAAAGCAGATGAGAAAGGAATCTACAGCTTTCCTAATTAATTTACATAATCTTTAGTTTTTCAGCTGAATTTTTATGTACCAAGATAGTACCTCATCATTTGTATGTACAATCTCTTACCTTTCCCATGCACATAATTTTAGAATTTTTGAAGCATCAGGATTCCTTCACATCCTTAAATATTTTCATTATGAAATCCCTCTTGATTGGTTGAAATTAGCCTCCTCCTAAACATCCACAAGTAATGATGGTTGTTGGCTAATTTTTATACCATTGCTGATAAAACAGTAGATGATGAGTGATCTGACAAGTATTTCAACATTCTGGCAGCAATTATTTGTCTAATTAAATTATACATGATAATGTAGGGTATTCACAGCTGATCTGCTGTGAAGCCTGCCTGTATGGAGTAAGTCTCAGTTTATATTCCCTTACTGGGTGCAAAATTCCTTATATTCAGTGAACTATTGGGTAAGAGTTGCATAACATACAACAGCTGGCCTTTTTAAAATTCATACCCTAGATTATGCAGAGATAACATTTAGGAGTTAAAATCTAAAGCATTTTCCTGTTTTTTTTGAATCTTGCCAGAACCGACAGTATCAAACCTATAGTTCTCAAAGGCATGGAAAAGAAGTTGGGTATGGGTTTTAAAACCTACTGTCTTGCTGACAAGGCATTAAGGATAAAGAAACGTGGTAACACCAATCAGCAGATCACCAGCTTCTGGCTCCTCCCAAGTTTCAGCTGACTTCCTACCAGACCTGTGAAGCAAGCTGTAAGAATTATCTTCCTCTAGGCGCCAGGCAGCAGTTTCCAAGTCAGCTTGCTCCACAATGCCTGCAGAAACTTGGTGGAAACAGCAGATTTTATCTTGCCTGGGGATTATAGTCTGCTGCCTGAAAAGATGGTGTTGACAGTATGTTCCCTATTAAAAATGCAGTAGTACAGTGTACAACTTACATAATCATCCATTCAGTAATAGAACTCTTCAAAGCACATCCTTACCAATCTCCTTTGAATATCGGCAGGGACAATAACCCTGGGGTTTATCTGAACACATCTGAGGAACAATTCTGCTTTTAGGATATCCTTGACTGTTCAACTTCACTTATTCATTCATATCTGTATGTCAGATAGGAAGGCTGGAATCATCTAGACTAATCCCCGTGCTCAAGCAGCGTCAGCTATAACAAGTTGCCTCCAACCATGGCTGTCAAATTTTTAATACCTCCACAAGTGGAGATTCCAGAGCCTCTCTGGGCAGCCTGTGCTGGTGTTTGGCCACACTCACCAGTAAAGAAGTGTTGTCTTGTGTTCACATGGATTTGCCTGTGTTTTCATTGTGCCTATTGCCACCTGACCTATTGCTGGGCACTACTGGAAAGTCTGTCTCTCATTCTTTTCTTGCATCAAGTATTTATTGAATGATATAATAATTTGGCTTGGAAGGGACCTTTAAAGGTCATCTAGTCCAGCTCCCCCTGTGATGAGTATGGATGAAGCTCTGAGCTATACCCTTCCCCAATCCATTACATCCATTAATGTGCCTGAGCTTTCTGTTCTCCAGGTTGAAGGGTCTCAGCCTCTCCTCATACGACAGATGCTTCAGTCCCTTTATCACCTCTGTGCTGGACTCACTCCCTTAAGTCCATGTCTCTCTTGTACTGGGCAGTCCAGTCCTGGTTGTGCAGTGCTCCAAACTATGGTCACACAAGTGCTGAATGGAGGGGGAGAATCACTTGCCTTGACCTATGGTCATTGCACTTCATATTACCCAGGATGACGTTGGCCTTCTTTTCTGTGAAAGTGCACTGCTGAGTTGTGATCAGCTTGTTGTCCACCAGGACCCCAATGGCCTTCTCTGCAGAGCTTCTTTCCAGCAGGTTGGTCCCCGGTGTATATGGTGCCTGTGTTGATTCTTCTCCACAGTTCTCTTCAGGGCTTTGCATTTCCCCGTATTAAAATTCATGAGGTTCCTCTTGAACCAGCTGTCCAGCTTGCCAAGGTCCCACACGGTAGTACAACTATGTGGTGTTTCAGCTGCTCCTCCCAATTTTGCATCATCTGTGAACTTGCTGAGGTGCACTCTGTCACATAATTTCAGGTCATTAGTGAAGCTGTTAAACAGTATTAACCCTAGTAATGATCCCTGGATTACACCACTTGTGACTTGCCTCCAACTGGACTTTGTGCTGCTGATCACCACCCACCAAGCCTGGCCATTCAGTTAATTTTCAAGCTGTGTAGTTATCTAGCCTTTAATTTGTCAGCTTGTCTTTGAGGATGTTATAGGGTCTGCCTTAACTCAAGTTGAGGTAAACAGCTTTAGCTGCTCTCTCCCCTCATCCAACAGGCTGCTCACCTTGTAGAAGGTTATCAGATGGTTAAAGCATGATTTCCCTTCTGCAAACTTACACTGATTGCTCCCTGTCTCCTTTATTCCCCTCATGTGTTTGGAAATGGTTTCCAGAATGATTTTCTCCATCATCTTTCCATGGATATAAATTGCTGCTATATTGTTTGCCTGTGGTTGCAGAGCCCAGATAATAGATTTGATAGGAAAGCTGTCCTATTCATTTTATTTTAGAGACACTTAAATGATGAAATCTCTAGATCCTGGATTTTCTAAAACATCTCTCAGTTATCTTACGGAGATCAAATTGAAACTTGTCTTGTGGCCAGTGAATGGAAGGAGGCATGGAAAAGAAGCATGTAGAAATCCTGTAGAGCACTGCAGGCAGTGAGGGTTCGGGGACTGAGTGTTTGGGATATGTGTACAAAATATTGTGTTCGCAATGAATTAAAAAATATATATATTTCCTGTTTTCATAGTCTACTCCTATTAGAGCAATGCTACATTGCAATTGACTTGATTAAAAAGAAGTCTAATATTCCCAGTTAATGCCTGTATTTATTTTATAAGTGAAACCATGAACAGTGATACAAAATCAGTGGCCTGGCAAAGATTTGGGAATATTGCTTAGAACTTTGTCCTTCAAGCTGATTTAGTTCCATTTTGGCTTTTCATGACTGTGGACGGACCAACAGGAATGTGTGAGGCCAACTCCCTTATTCCATTCAGTTGGATATCACCTTACCAGAAGTGGATCTGTAGGACATACTGGTGGGTTTGTGGGTTTGTGTGGGCAAGTGAGATATTACCTACCAAACTAACCATGGCAGAAGAGGGAGAGAAATTGTAGATCTGTCAGAAGATGCCTCAAAACAATGCATATTCTGACAGCTAATTTTCATTTGCTTGCTAATCAAGGAAGACAAAGTCATTCCTGCTACTCAGACATTTGGGTTTTATTTAGTCCTTCTCTTGAACATAAATATTTCTTCTCTTTTTAGGTGTGGGTAAATCAGACAAGAATCTAGGTGGAAAGGCAATCAGACGGAGTGAAATTATGAGGCATTATAAATAATCCTGTTCTGAATATACTAAATATACTCAGAGAAGCTGCGTGATTGGATGTGGTGTATGTAAAATCAAAGGTCTAAGAGAAAAACTGAAGACAACTGACAGAAGCTTTTTGCTCTTCTGATTGAAGGCTAGAAAAAATGAGTTTCATATCAGCACCACATTGTCAACAGTGTTGAATGGCCTGGTTACTGAGGCAGTTAAAAAAATTATTATGAAAATTAACTGTGCTGGCCAGATAGAGAAAAATAAAATTTTAATTATTACTATGGCTTGTTTGTGAAAATGGTAGTAAGAATTCATTACACTTACTCTTGTGAGAGCAAAACCATCAAGCGTCCAAATTCTTTCTTACTGTTTTAAGCTTTTAGGTCCTCCTTGAAGTTTAGAATTTTCCCAAGGTATTGGCCCATGTATTTTCAGAACAGGTTCTGAAATTTTTTCATCCTATTCTGATCATTATCTTTGTCCTGCTTTCTTTTGCAGTACTTTACAATTTAGCTCAGTATTCCATCTGCTCTTCCTATAGTACCAAAATAATATAAATAACACATTTGTCATGTCTTCATGAACAATTCTGTTCTATTCCATCTCTTGCAAAGTGTCTGCAGGCACAGAAGTGGGGATTTTATCACCATGATGAGGTTATTTGATACAATAAACAGCTGGGAGATGAAAGCTCATCTGTTAAGAAAATGTTTTCTCTCATGTTGTGAGACATTTGGAATATGGAACAGTAGCTGGGAAGGTCAGTCCCTACATGAAAGTCAGTGCCTACCAGGAAGTGCCTAAAACATGTGCAAGGCTAGTTCAACTCCTTTTCCTCCTTGTGCTCATAGCTGCTCTGTTTCAAAGACTGCTCTGTAGGAATGCTACTGGATGCTCTCACACAAGAAGATTGTAATACAAAGTTTGTAGCATAAAGAATCAGCTGAAATTCTGCAGTTGCACTGGAGGATTATTTTTTAATAAGTCCTCGGCTGGCATAATGTGCAAGCATTGCTTTACGTTTCTGAAAGGCTATCTACCTTTGATTCAATGCCGTCCTGAATCTTACAATTAGCTGTTGTGACTACTACCATGCTTGCAAATCCCTAATTTAAATTACCTCTTAAGAAACTTAGTGTATCTGTTTTCTGTGGCTAATTTCTATTTTCAGTCTAGCAGAAGAAGAAAGAAGAGGAAAGAGGAAGAGAAGAGGGAGTCATTGTTTTGTGATGACATGACAAAATGTGTTTCTTTAATTCTTCCTCTGCAGACCTAAGAGGAATTTTGGAAATATTCTCCTTTTAAGAGTTATCACCACTGAGTCTCTCCTTGTAATAGTGCTTAGCATTTTGAATGTTCAGCATTCAGGTAAAGAACAGTACATATGGATCTCTTGGGATAGCATATTCTAGCTGTAGAACATCCAGATTTGTAATTTCAAATTTAATGGATAGAATTGGCAGTTTTATTGTCTGCTTTGTCTTGGTGCTTTTATTTTCTTGTGGAAAGATTCTGATATCAGAGTTCTAAAATCAATTTTGCTTTGGCATCTTGTTTGTGTTTTCCCAAGAGGCATAGTTAGTTTTTGCTGATCACCCCTCATGGCTGAAGGAAAATGCCATGTACATTTTAAGATGTTTTCCTGAAAAGTAGCTTCTGTGGGATGCTTACATAAGCAGACTGCAGTGTACCCTGTTTTTTGAAGGCATTTCTAGTACAGTGGACAAACTCATTACCTATCACTTTGTAATACTGTTGGGGTTGGGTTTTTTCATCCTTTTATTTCTTTTCTTTATTACATGCCACAGTGTCCTTTCTGGATCCTTTTGTTTGTACTGGTTTAGGAAGATATTGATTCTAGACATTCTGCAATACCTTTCCTCTTGCATCTGAGCATCCTCTGAACATTTTTTTTTTTTAATGGAGGGACTTTGAGAACCATGGTCCTAGCTATCTCTAATGTACTAGATTATCTGGGATTTTTCTAATAATTACTTATGTCTTAGCCCCATATGCTATCTTGTTTCTGTTAATACTTTTTTCATCTCCCATATTCACAGTGGAGGATTAGACCGTACAGGCCTATTATAAAATTATTTGCTTATTATTTATTTTGATGCATGAAATTGTGCATTCTCAAAAGTCACACTGTGATGTGGCATAGAACTTATATTTTATTGAATAATTTTATGTAAGGAGGCGTAAGATTTCTGGAGTAGATGTCCTGTTGTGCACAGCCCATTATATACATCAGGGGATTCCTTTGTCTCTTGTTGGTCTAAACTAGATGTCATCCCTAGGATCACATATGCTTATTCAGCATGATAATCTGTCAAAAGAGAGGTTAGCTAACATGTGGCCATTTCATTGTTGCTGCCTTTGGCCAAATTGGTGTCACTCTTTAAGGAATTGGACTGATGCCAATTGCTGAGTCTGGCCTTGACAATATGTCTATGTTCACTACCTGTTTCCTCCTGGACTCACTGCAGTGCTCTTTCTTTGATCTTTTGTGCTTTTAGGCCTGTTGTGCTTCTATTGCTGTTTAAATTCTAGGGCTCTTCTAGTTAAATTAGAGCTCTGGCTTGCCTGACTTTTCTCCCATTTCCTTTTGCTTGACAGTCTTGTGTATCTTAGATCCTTATCTAATCTGATTTTTAACAAATGAAGATCAGAAGTTCAAGATTAGAGGGTCAGTTAAAATGAATACAGGAACTATTTCCCCACTTTAATGCTCTGTGATGTTCACCCTGGACAATACATTCTTCACAATTAATGTATTCAATTTTTATTTAGAAGTCTGATTGGTAAAAAACTTGGATTAAAAACATATATGACAGAAAGGAGGAAAGGCAAATGCAGAGCCCTGTTGCTATTCCCACTCCCATCCTGTATCTTTTGTCTCCTTAAAGCATGAGTACACAATTTATATACAACTTCTAAGGAACCAGGACCTTGCAAAACAAAAGTGAAGATGATGGAAAATACATGTATTTCATTGACATCATACCCATGTCCAGAGGCTGCTTCCTCTCATCTCTCCTCTTAATCTACCTTTGAATCTGTCAGTCTGCCATGCCCACTTCTATTCCTTTTTGTCAAGGGAGCTGTGCCTTTGACATTGACAGATTTAGATTTTATCCCATAGATTTCAGAAAAACATGCCCACTAAGTGCAATTTGCCTTACTGTTTGATTATTTCTTTGTAAACCTTTCCATTTAAACGGAGAGAGGCATAATTTGTCCAGCTGCTCAACCTTGCCATCAGGGACATGTTCCAGGGATAAGCAGGATTTAGCAGAGGTTAAGGGGGTACATCTGTACAAGAGCTACTTGTTAATATATTAGTGACGTATCACAGAAGGATTCACTTCGGGCAGGAGCTAAGTGTGGACCTGGTACATCAGCTGATCTCTGACAAGAAGCTCCATTCTAAACTAGATTTCTTGATCTTTTGAGGCTCATCAATTTCTAGAATAGTATTTATTGCTTTTTGAAATGTTCAGGTAAATACTTAATCTGATAAAGATATAATGGAGGAAGTCCTGTATTCCTAGAAATTTTTTTGATCTCGAGCAAAGTGCAGTGGAACTACAATGTTAGCTTTTAGTACCTTGACAGCTTCTTCAGAAATATGCTTTCTTTGGCATAAGCTCTTACACATAACCTGTGTCAGTTATGTCTTGCATATTAACTGCAAACACGGGGTGTGATATAATGAAACCCAGAGCATATCAGAATTAAATTTGGCATTGCTGCAGGAAAGAGCCAGTTAATGTCCTTGTGTAATGCTTATGTAATAGATTAGATTCTCTGCCTGACTGTTCTAGTTGTCTGTGGTGGTATATAAAAAGCTTGCCAGCTTGCTAGTACTCAATTAGCTCATTCACCACGAGTAAACTAGTTTTCTAGCTTATAGGAGCAAAGCACTTCCAATCCTCTAATTGGTTTATGCATATAATCTTTTCCACACACCAACAAGTGCAAAAGTTGACTTGCTAATAGAATTGGAGAATAAAGTGAGAGAGGGGAGAAATACAGAAAGATCTATAAACTCGATTTCTATGGACCATTGTTTATTTAATAGCACCATTTGTTACTCCTTCAGTTCTTTTTGGTTACTTAAAACAACAGATAAATCCTAATAGAGCAGAAAAGGTATCATAGTCACCTAAAGCATAAAAATGTTTTATTTTCAAGATACACAGTTGCTGACAAGCTCTCAAATTTAATTTGTTTTATATATTTTTTTTTAACTTTCTACATGTTTTCTTTTTAATGTTTTTAGAGGATACAAGTAGGCTTAGTTGTTACCTGTTATAAGTTTTTAGTAGGAAGTTGTACGTTTTATGAAACTGACAGAACTGGTAAAAGAGGTTAGAAAGCATGTTTGGAGATACCATGTCAATGTTAGTTCAGGGTCTTTGAAAAATTATGCCTTATAGCCTGTTTTATGGCATAGAAGATAGGCTTTTAACTGAAAGATATAATAATCTCATGACAGTATAGTGGACTTTTAGTGGACCTTCAAAGAATTTCTTCAAAACTTTAACTGTGAACCTTGTCAGGATAGAACCAAGACAGTGCTGGGCTTTTGTTGTTGTCTGTTCCTCCCAGGGCAGAAGTACTTTGTCTGATGAGAGATATCATCCTGAGATGGGACACGTACCTTCCTGGCTTCAGCTGCTTCTCCAGCCTTTCTTACTTGTCTTTGTGACATCAAAAAATGCAGAAATACTTCTAGAGTTCACCAGGACTATGGTGAGGCTTCACTTTAAATTTTGTTATTTCAGCCTCTTGTCTGACTTCTCATCCATGCAGAGTCCTAACATGAATAAAATGTGGGAAATTCTTGCTTCAAAATGTCAAACTTTCAATAAGTTAAGGAAAACTTGAATGTTTTGTAAAGCTGTCAGTAACATCTACTTCATGTTCTGCTTTATTTAATGTAAGCTCTTCTTAAAACTGTGTAATTTTCTTTTGAGATACTGAGATGTTTTATAGATATTTTTCATCCAAATGTACATCTTCTAGCTTGCTCATCTCTTAGCTAATGCATGTTTAGAAATTTCTATATATGAACATAGCTAATAATATACATTTTAGTTTAAGAATCAGTCTAAGAGTAAATATTAACTGAAAGCTTAATTCCTCTACTAGAGTTTAAGCAGATCCTTGCTACATGTGGAAGAGAAAGTAATTTTCCTAAAGACTTTTAAGTCTTTAATAATAATTCAAATTTGAAAAATCACATCATGTTGCAATTGAAAAGTTTTATGTATGAAATCAGGGCCATAGTTTCATTTCACCTATGGTTTTAGCTCCTTTTAAATTTCAAGAGAATAGCTCAGAAAATAGGTTGTATTATTAAAAAAAATTGCCTGATCAAAGAAAATATGTATGTTCCTGTTGCAGCATGACCAGGTACACTTTATTCTGCCAAAAGCTTTGCTCTGTGCCAGTGAACCTCCTCTGTTCATTGGACAGTATCTTCCACACAGGCAAATTATGTAACTGATTTCCAAGATACCCAGTGTAACTGTCTGAAAGAGCTGCACCTTCTGGGCATTCTCGGGCTGGATACCTGGTTCTGACTGTTACTTGATAAGAATAAAATGTCTTATGGTTTGCTCCCCCCACGCTGCACCATCTCGGCACTGCGCTGTTTGCTTTTCCTCTGAGCCTCTTTGAGCCCTTGTAGTCCTAGAAACATTTCTCAAAGAAGCTGGATGTGTTGATTCTTCCCAAGCACACTGACATTCAGAGGAAAAAGAATGACACCTTGGAGAAGAGAGGGCTCCTGGGAGACCTCATTGCAGTCTTCTGCTACTTAAAGGGGACTTATAAAAAAGAGGGAGAGGGATTTTTTATAGGGGCAGTGACAGGACAAGGGAGAACAGTTTTAAACTGCAAGATGAGAGATTTAAATTAGTTAGGAAAAAATTCTTTACGGTGAGGAGGATGAGGCACTGGAACAGGTTGCCCAGAGAAGTTGTGGATGCCCCATCCCTGGAGGTGGGATGCCCCCCCTGGAGGGGCCCTGTTATGGGCCAGGTTGGATGGGGGTCTGAGCAACCTGATTTAGTGGATGGCATCCCTGCCCATGGGCAGGGGTTGGATCTAGATAATCTTTGAAGTCCCTTCTAACTCAAGCCCTTCTATGATTCTTGAAGGGTCTCCTGGTACTGACCTGGTAAAAAAAAAAGTCTCTGGGAGCTTCCATTCAATCTCAAAATCCCCAGAATGAGCTGGTGACTGAAAATGGTGATAATCTTAACAGTGCTCCTTTGACTGTGCTTTATTGCTGTTGCTCACCCCCTGTCCCATGACTCAGGGTGGATGTATTCCTCAGATGGGAGCAACCAGGCTGGTGTAAGCATAGGGGAGGGGAGCACGGCCCAGCAGAGGGAGGTGCCTGGACAGCCAGGGAGCAGGACTGTGGTGTCTGGGCGTGGTGGGCAGGGCAGGTCTGGTCAGGCACCCGGGGTACGGTACTGCCCAGCAGTCACCAGGCAAGTCCATAGAGATGAGGCAGGGCTGAGACCAGGCCAGAGAGGCAGCCTGCGTGTCAGGGTCTGTCCATGGGGCTGGTGGCCAGGCACAGGCACAATCCATAGCTCATGTGGGAGACAAGCAGTTGTAGCTCAGCTTAAAGACAGCTTGTGTGAGAAAGGGGAATCAGTGCCAGTGGAGCGTCCCCAGAGCACCATCAGGAGGGCTCTGCCCAGGGTCACCAAAACCCCTATGGAGGGATATAAATGTGTCTCTAGTAGAACATTTCTAGTGATGGATGCCTTTCTGTGCAGTGTCCAAACCTCATAGCTGTTTAGCAATTTCCAGCACTGATTCCATGCCCTGTTCCTAAGTCTGCTGAAGGTTCAGGCCACTTTCTGGATGTGAGAGAGAATGTCTGCTGCTGTGGCAGAATGCTTAGGAGAGAAATAAACTCTTGGTGACTAGGAGTTCAGTTCTGCTGATAGACGTGGGAGAAGTTATTTGAGAGACAGATTCAGTTTTCTGTAGGTTGTTTGTCCAATGCTGTCTTTAGAATCTGAAGGTTAACATATTAGCAACGCTGCTTGCTAGCAGTGATCCACCATTATGCAGTCATTTACATCCAATAGTATTGAAAGGTTAAATGTTCTCCTGCAGTGCGAAAGTGAAACATGAGCCTTGCTTTAAGGTCACACATTGCTTTATCTGATACTACTGGACAATATATTGCAAACAAGATGGATCCCAAGCCATTCAGCTTTTGTAATGCTTGTCATAGGGAAGAGGTCAAATGGATTTTATGAGCCTGTATTATGCCAAGCATTGTGAAGACCACTCAAGACTGACTTTTTTGGACTGCCAAACCTCTTTGGAAAGTTCCACATCCTCTCATATTGTCAAAGTTTTGATCATCTGTTTATCATAGTTTAGCAGATATTCTTTCAAGGATGGTGTAGTTATAACAAGAAAATTCATTAAAATACATTAAATTATATTAAATATTCCATTTAAGTAATTAAGAGTCATCAGAAAAAATCTAAGTTTGCAAGTTCATAATGCAGAGACTTCTGTGATGCTCTCTTGTGATACAGGAAAGGATAACAAGCTTTCTGGTTTTTGATTATCATACCTCATTTACAGACATTTGTTTGGGTAGAAGTCAAAATAAAGAGACTGGGCTCTACTTTCTTTAGTGTCTGTGCCCTGAAAAAAGGGATTGGCATCCATGAGATTTTTCAGAGACTCTGAGAAGGAAAGCCCTTTATAAAGAGAAGACAGAAGTGCTAATTGTGGGAATAAGAATATTTCTTGTTTATGACAGAGGTTTGCTTGAGGTTTTTTTGTTGACTCTTAAGCAAAGTCCTACACACCACAAATACAAAGCAATAGAAATTTAAGTAATGTTAGATCTTATGAAAAGGTGATCTTCCTCTTAAATAGTACATATTTTAAAACTATTTTCTGTGAAGAAAGGTTTCCCAGTAGCTATAACAAGCTGTCATCAAACCAGGCAAAGAAATACAATAAATCTTTTCTTGACAGTCAGTCATTGAAATTGCCCCTAATAAACAGGAAGCTTACTAATTAATTATTTACCTCTGCTTTTGCACTTCCTCTATATCCTCCTGTCCCTGTCTTATGATGTGCAAATGCTAGGAACTGTGGCACAAAATGACTGGATGAGTATGGGAAATGAGCAGTGGCCCAGTCTCACGTGGGTTTCAAAATCTAGTCTCAGCTTGCTATGGGGCTTGTCATTATTGGACTTGTGGCAAAAGAGGTAGGAAAGGTCAAGGTGAGGATTTTCTGTGTATCCTTAAATATCACATAATTATACAGCTGTGTCCTTTTTTCACACATTCTTGACAGTTTGTTCTTGAGAAGATAATGCATCTGCCAGTACCAGCATGTAGTGGGATTTGTGGATTAACATTTTTGAAGTTATGTTTTTATCCTTAGAAGCCAGAACTATAAGAACTAGAAATTAGTATTCAAAAATACTTTCTACCAGTTCTCTGATTTGCTCAGAAAAAAAAAAATTAAAAAAAAGGCTGCACTTCATCCAAGGAGTAATTTTTTCTCCATTTGATTACAATGAATTTGAAATTCAGTGATATATTTTGAATATATTGTCATATCTTTCAGGCATTTGTGGAGGAATAGTGAAATAATGGTCACCAACATCTCTGGTTTGCTTAAGATCAGAATATTTGGACCAGCAGTGTCCATTTCATTGCAATTGCATTTTTGTTTCTTTTTGTGTCAAAAACTTGAGGGTGAAAGATGTGATTGACTTTCAGCCAAATCCTTTTCATCACACCTACATTTAGAGGAATTCATTATTATCAGTCATGAATTTCTGATTCTTTCCCCCCTCCTCTTTCAGTTGTTAGTATTTTTATCCATTTCCTATCTCTTTAATATCTGCAGACCTGTAAGTCCCTGTACAGACTTGGTGTACTGCAGCTAAAGGATCAAATCAAGTGGATTACATTTCTAATGTAAATAGTTGAATTGTTTCCAGTTTAACACATATTTATGGTTTATCTTAATTAACAAAAAATCTGTAGAATTACCAGCAGATTATAACTATGGCAACAAGAACAGAGAAGATGGAACAATTTCTTTTCAGGGTGTAATAGGCAAATGAGTCTCAAGTTTTGTTTCCACTGCTGATACTCTGTTCACAAGTCAGAACCATTAATGTGTGATATCAGAAACATTTGGCAGTCTCACGTCTATGAAATAAATGAAATGTGAAATCATAGCATGATTAACAGTGGATGTTAAGCAAGCTTGTGATTTGGAGAAATAGTCTACAAAAGATTCAGTGAAATTTGTGAAATCACAGAGAATGGCTCCTTGTTGTGTATGTGGTTGAAAAACAATGGAAACAAATAATTTAATCAGTGCCAGATTAAGCTGTTACAACATGAAAGTAATTATACTTTTCATAGCAATTAACAATTAAATATTCACAAATTCAAAGTTATTGTAATGATAATTATAACAATGTGTTTAGACTTTTCCACTGCATACAATAAAAAGGTCCATCTTCAAAAATAAAAGAACTAGTTGCTCTTTGAATTGCTCTAGTGAACCTGATGAAACTTTAAGCCTTTTATTTCTTCTCAAAGTGAAAAGCTGTGCCAGTGATTATTGTCGTTATTAATCATGGCTTCAGTTTCCTCTTTTAGAGAGTTTTTTTTTCTCCTCTGAAATGTTCTGTACAACCTGGGTCTCTTTCTCATTGCATGCCCTCCATCTCTGCATAAGTTCACTTGGAAGAGATGTGTGGATGAGTTCTCCACCAGCTATTCCAGGTTCAAAGGTGACTGTTCAGTGAGTTGGCATGGAGGAGAAAGAGCTTACAGTTCTGTCTGCTCGTCATGAGCACTTAAAATCCTCTGGTGCTTCATCACAGTTTTGGTCACACTCTTGAACAAAATACTTCTTCTATTCACTTTTCTGTGACTGTTATTTTTCTTTCCTTTCCTTGTCACTGAGCTGAGCAGCACCAAGGGTCAACAATATGATTATTGTGATGAGTCATCCTCATTCAACTGAAGAGGATCATAGAAACCCTGTGGGAAAATAACCTTTTTGAAGAGAATAAATCAGCTCTTTATAGAAACTGATCTTTTGTTCAGATTGTTCATGGTGTTGGAAGATAAGCTGGCAATCAGTGAGCACCAAGCGGTGGGACAGAAGCACAGTGTAACTCCAACAGTTTGTTGGAGTAGAGATGGAGGAGGCAAGGAGAGGCCTGCAAACAGATTTAGAGGCTGAAGCTCATTTAACATCTCTACAGAACTGGTAGCTGAGAAGAAGGTGGGGGAAGCAGATCTCCCACAGGAAATCCCACTGTTGCAAGCAGTAGCTTTCCTTATGCCACAAATCTCTAGGCTTTTTGCAGCCTCTGATGACAGGATTTGTGGGGTGAAAGTGCAATCCCAGCATGGCCTCCTGGTGAACAGGACACACACAGCAGCCAGGTGGATGGGCGAGTATTTCTTCACTTGGCTCCAAACACAAAGCATCCAAAGGGCAGCCAAACAAGGTGACCCTCTCTTTCTTCTCAGGCTGTTTCTCCAAACAATGAGTGCCGTAAGGCCCAGGAGCATGCTATCCACATTTCTATCCTTGTTACACATGTTGTGTCTCACTGCATTCACCTTGGTCTCGAATTCCTGCCCGGTCTTCTAACAATGTATCTATAGTCTTTATGTTCTTCTGTGTCCCACCATGTTTCACCCCTGGAATTAAGGACCTCATCAATGTTTAAAGTCAAAAGCCTGAATCTAGTGAATAGTAAAGGACTGTGGCTTTTATACTTGTGGGTGAGCCCCATTTCTGTTTTGAGGACTCCTTTCTGGAGTACGTGTAGCCTCTTTTGACTGGGAAGGTTTGGTTAAGAATTAGGGGAATGAGTCAAAATGGTGTTTGAGAAGAGAGGATCAATAGCTGAGACAGAGGAGGAATAAATGTACCCAAGTGTGGGTGAGGAAGCTTTGGTGTTAGGGCTTTTTTTGTTTTGCCAGGCTTGTTAGTAGGGGTCTTGGCTGTGACTTCAGCATACATTCAAATAAATAAGTACAATTCAATTTTTTATGTAATCACACAATTTTTTAGTTTGTTGCAATTAATCTGAAGTGCATGTATAAGGAAATAGCTTTAATCATATATCAAAAATTAATCAGTTTTAGATTCTGAAATTCAGGTGTTTGTAAGAAGGGCCAAGACAGGTTTGCAGTGCAAAAGAAGTTTCTGGAAAAGTAGTTTAGTTTGATAGTGATTAAAGGATTACAAATATGTAGAAATATGTACAGATGACACACACTTCCTGTTTCAAAATTAGTCTAAGTAAATATATATGTATAGGTACTTAGTGGAATTTGAACAACAAAATGCTTAATTTTGTGAGTTTTATTTATTTGTACTGTAAGGAGATAGGCTATGTATTTCATTAGTAGCTTTAAATTAAGAAATAATAGCTAATGAATCTGCTGAATCTCCTGACGAATCTGTATGTGGCCCCAGCTTCCTTCTCAACTGGAGCCTGCCCTCCAACCACATCTCTTGTGGAGAAGTCCTGGCTTCTGTATTTTGTTTGCAGAATTAGCAGTGACCTAAAAGCTTTTTTTGTGAAGCTGTGTCCCTTGTCTCGGAAGATGTTGCCATATAATTGAAAAGTATTCTTTTCAGTGGTACCCAAAGTACTGGTACTTTATGGTTGTGCCTGACCATTTCAATGTTAGTTTTCTCAGTCAAAGAAAAAAATTATGAAAGCTTTCAATTAGTCCACCTGCACACTCATGCATATTGTGCATTCCCCGTTGGAACCGAAAACGAAACAAAACAAAAGCAAATAGAAGGAGGGAGATTTAAAGTGAGCCTTGCTATGCGTTGAAAATGCTGATCAGTGACGAGCAGCGGGAGCGCTTCTGCTGCGGTCGCTGGGTCGCTGCTGCCACCCGCTGGCGCTGGGCTGGGGCTGCCCACGGTCCTACTCGGGGCCGGGGAAAGGCCGAGTGACTGAGATCCAAGTGATATTTCCTGGAATTGTGCAGGAAATAGGTATAATTTCGCTGAAGAACACTGAGACTCTAATATCGATGGTCTTGTCTGACAACTGCCACATTAATACAGATCTAATAAGTTTTTTTATTCATATTTTCTGTTTAGTTATTTAATGGTTTTGTTCCTTTTGTTGTTCTCATGACTGTAATTGTGAGGATAGTATATATTAGGGCTAGTGATAATTGATTCGCAAAAAAGCTCCTTACTGGAGACTGTCCCTTTTAGTAATGTTTAAATATAAAATAACACTTGTCTGTGTAAAAAGACTCCCAGTTAATACCTGTTTAGACAGTAACAAGAAATCCACCCCAGAGCAAAACAATAGCAGTGAGACCTGAGAGGGTTATCTCGGCTGTAACAGAGACCTCTCCCCTTCAATTTACCCAGATGGCTCAATCTCTCTAAACTCCAGGGCAAGCACATAAGATTGAAAGGATGTTTTGAAGGTCAGCATGTTTTGAACCTTTCCGGTGAAAGTATTGCAAAATCACTGTCGAGCATTCTGCCAGGATCTCCCATTATTTGTAGATTGAGTTTGACTTTGCTGGGCACTGGTCTCGTTGCAGCACAATGCCACTTATGAAAATTTTAGGTCTTAATTGCCCTTTAAAATGTTTTTTAGGATGTCTGTGGTTTAATACAAAGCTGCACATCTATTTAACCTGTGTGTGAGCTTTGTGACTCTACTGCTTGTTATCTAATCCATTTTAAGGTACTGATTTTTTAAGGAAAGGTTTGCTGAGCTGAACAGAGATTACACAAATGTGAGTTATTAGATACCATAATGATTAGCTGCCAGGTTTTGATTAGCAACCTTAAGCTATCTTCTCCTTTATTGCATTAAATGTTTTAGCTTTCTCAAATTTCTTAGTCTTAGTGTCTGTCTCAAATCTCGCAGTTGTAAACCAGACGTGGTTTATGTTACAAGCATCCAGGACTCCATTACCCTCTTGTAATACAAGTTGTTATATATATATAACATATATATATATTCTTGAAGGAGCTTACTGTAAGACTGAGGTTACTTTTCTTTATTGCTTTTTCTGAAAGCTAACTAAAGCAGAGGATATTGGACAAATAATTGAATTCCTTATTTAATGGGAGGACCACTTTCTATTCCTGCTGACATGATCTCTCTGGCATCCTTTCAGAGTGTCATAGACAGGAGGGAGTTAAAAATTTTCTTAGCTTATGAGTAGGAGAATTCAAGGTGGAATTGGGGTGGGAGTTGATTTATTACTCTCCAAAAGAAATAGATCAGATTCTTGGTGTGGTAGCCTGTTACATCTCAGGATAAAAGATTTGATCTTTTGCACCCATACTGAGTGCTACTGACAGCTGTGAGACTTCTTACATAGTTTTACAGCACATCTGGATCTGACTGGTGGAGAGAGGTGATAGAAGTGGTACGGGAGGGCTGGCAGCCTGCCGGCCCTCACACGCGGTGTGATGTGCCAGTGGAGGGCGAAAGGATACTCAAGGTGCCCCCTGTGTGTTTGGGCGTGTTTCGGGGGCGGACCTCCCGATTCACACGGTGCACGTAACAGAGGCCGTGCTTGGAAGGCAGACATTGGTAAGGAGTGTGTTTTCAATCATTATGTTTTGGAGAAATGTAATCTTTGTTGTTGTTGTTGTTTAAAAAGCCGTGGAAGAAGCTGTTCACGAGGAAGGAAGACGATGCAAACAAGTGTCAGAAACGCCGGCGAGCAGTCGCATGCTGTAGGTTGCCGGTGGAAAGCTGCAGCGCTGCCTTTCTCCCACGGCGCGGTGCTGGAGGAGGCTGCGGCCGTGCGGCAGAAACCGGGACTGCCTGCGCTGCCCTGTCCTGGGTTTCTGAGCCTCGAACAGGCTTCACGAGAGCAGAGGCATCATCTCCCTCAGACAAAAGAGCAGTTCCATGTCCATTTCTGTGATAGTCTTTCAATATCTTGTTAATAATATACTTCGGTATTGGCAGTAAGTCAGTAATTCTAGACTCACAGAGTTACTTTTACTCGAGTCTTTCTGATAGCTTTGTCACTTTATAATCCTGTTTTTCCTGGTTTTGTTTTCTCTTCTTCTTTTCAGTGACCAGTCTTTGTTGTTTGTTTGGTTGCTTTGCGGTTGTCAGTCTGAGACTGTAGCTTTACAAATTATTTTACTAGTAGCTGATCCAGGTACAGACCCTGTCCCCCCTCTCAGCTGTGCACTGTCACCTTGACTGTTTATTCTGCTATAATAGTGGTTTACTTGTTTGCTCTATCTGCTAAAGTTTTGTAATTAAAATTTGCCTTTTATAATGGGGATTTTACCCTACATATGTACCTTATGCTGCTCTTCTGTTTTTAAATTTATGGTAATATCATAGGTCTGTTTAAGAGAGGGGTGAAACAAATACTAGTATTGAGCAGAACTGAGATAATCTTCAGCAGCTGGCTGGTTAATTATGTGATAACTGGAGGCAAAAGGACATTTCTATTCCCTGTATATGACCCTGTATATTTCCTATATATTCCTTACATGGGAATTTTTTTTGGTTTTTAACAATATGATGTTCTAGTTCAAGGCTAGATTTTGGCAAAGGAACCTTGCAGCTCTTCACAGGAATTTGCTCCCTGTCAGAAACATTTGTTCACTTTCAGAAGCTGCCATCCACTTGGGACACTCTGTGGTGTTGGTCATGTCTTGTAAGCCTCGTGGGATAAGTATTTGAATTACTTCTGTGCCTGCAGACAGGAGACAGCCTTTCTAAGCACATTGCATTGCTCATGCACTTACACTGTTTTTCAGGAACGATGAGATAACATTAGAACTTTCACAGGTTGAAACTCTGTGTTAGCAATTAAAAGGTAGAAATATTGTAAATGCTTTGTGAGTTTAATAATGATCTGAAAAGAATTCCACTTGGTCTTTTGGCAGTTGAATTGCTTTGGGATCCAGCCAGTATTTGAGAGCTTCAATGTCTGAAAGAATTCAGTGCTGCAGGCCATTTTTATGATGTAAAAATTACTGTGAGTGGCTCATCTTTTTGTGAATATTCAAAGGATATGCAATGTCCTGATCATTTTCCTTCAGAATCATAAAAACAAGAAACATCAATAGCAACTTTTAAACATTGATTAAAATGAATGTGAATAGTCATTTGGTCTTTCCGTAAAGAAGGTTTTCCTTCCTAGTTTAGGACCACTACAAAAACATTTCCAGGACAATGTCTTTCTGCAAACACATTTCATATTAAAGATGAGATTTTATCAGTCATTACGTTGATTTGTTTACCCACTATTTGTGTTGGTCTCAAACTAATTTGGCAGTAGGTAGCTCTCTATCTTGAAGGTTATTTGGAATTACATGTTGGATCAGAGCTCAGTGAGTTTAACCCAGTCAACAAATTGAATATATCCAATGGGAAACAGAATGTGATAAAGTAAAAACATTTGTTTATTGTAGATTATATTGGTCTTCCACTAAAATAGAGGCTCTTTTGTGACAGGAACACTGATGTTATTGATATATGATTATTCCCTATTTCAATTAAAATCTATTTCTGATAATGACAGGAGCCATTCCTTTTGTAGCAGAACACATTTCCTGATACACTTCAATATTGATTTCCATGAAGTTTTTCTAAGGTATTTATACAAAGGCCTATTAATGCCAGCATTGTTGGAAATAAATACAATTGTATTCATGTAGTCCTTTCAGAAAGCTGTGCCAAGGGACACCGTAAGAGAAAATAACCTTTTGGATTTTATTTACCTTCTCCTGGTTAGGCACTTGGCTGCTCACAGCCAAGTGAATATTCATTTAAAGTGAATGAATGTGCTGTGGCTGTGAATAATGGCTGTGTTGTAGTTCAGAGTCGTATAATTTTTCCAGTTCTGGTATTGTAAATATAGCTTCAGTTCAAATGTCTGCATTATGCTTCTATTTTTTGCACACTTACATAGAACTGAACCAGCTGAGGAGCATATACATATATATTCATATAATTTGGACATAACTAGAAAAAACAGAGTTGCTCCTCATATTCTACTTGAAATTATCCATAAAAGAAGATTTTGTATTTTTTAATGTATAGCTTTACTGTTTATGCCCTTTGTGAAGTTGTTTTACAGAATATGCTGAAAATTTTAATCAGCAAACAATTTGTTAAAGATGATGCAGAACTGGTTTTGCACTCATGAAATGTTGAAGGTCATCTCTTAGAGCACTCTTATAGTCCATTTAGGTATAGGTTCTAATTCATAAGACTATGCTGTGAGACAAAATCCCTGTATTATGCTCCAGTGTGCAAAAGCAAGAAAATAAAAGGCTTATGCATGAAGCACTATCAGCTATTATCGTATTTTGAAGCAAAGTTCAGGTCCATGCAGGTTTTCTCTGTCAGAAAAAGCGTGAAATTCTGTATCTTAAGGGCAATTCCCCGATTTATTGACAAATAATTAAAAATACCCCAAAGAACCTCTTTAATCACAAGAAGATAAATTAATTTATTTAATAATAATCTTTCTGGATTTCAAGAATTCCAGTCAAAACTTAAAATAAATAAAAGTAATTTCATATGATAATCCTGTGAGATCACAATATTACAGGATTATTGGTGGGAACGTCCTTTCAAAACTTTTTGCACTTGTGTACAGTTGCCCACCCTCTCAAGTTGAGTTTTTGAAGCCAGGCTATATAACAAAGCCAGCGTAAATTAGGAAGATGCAGATAGGAATGAGCAGCTGGGGGCAGCAGAAACAAAGCAGGATTGCTCTTAGCTTGAAGTCAGTGCCTTAATGCTTTTATAGCTGCATTTTGATGTTACCTTTCTGGAGTTTTGTTCATGTTTTTCTACCTCCCTCTCATAGAAATGATATCCAGAAAACCCCCCATCATTTTAATGATGTTTAACACAACTTTCCTGTACTTTTCTAGACAAGACTCACTTCTGTCTGTTAATGTTAGAATTGCCATTGCCCTTTGTAAACAATGCCCTGTTTTCCAGCAGGGACTGCAGCCTTCTAGTAGCTGCTGTTCACTCATGATATTCCAGAACAGAACATCGCTCATTTCAACTGTACCTGTAAAATCAAACTCTTCATATCAGAGGAGGAAAACTCAGGTTTTGAATAGATAACATGATGACAGGTGAGTAAAGGTGAATATCTCTGGAAGGAACCCCATGGCCATCCAAGTTGTGGAGTATGTTGCTAATGGTGATTTCCATGAGACAGGACGGTCTACATCTGTGTAGAATATTCACTCAATGCATGTGGTCCCTCTGGGGACAGAAATTTCAAGTTGTGCTTTTTCTGCTGAAAATGTCTGCAGTCAGGTAAGGGTTGTCTCAGGGCTGCTAGTGACATTTCTATAAGATGTTAACAGGATTATGTGCTGCATATGTGGAGCATGCTTATGGGAGTATATTGGGTTTGTGTGGCAAGGTTTTGATAGTGGGGGGCCTACAGGGGTGGCTTCTGTGAGAAGCTGCCAGAGGCTTCCCACGTGTTTGACAGAGGCAATGACTGCAGGCTCCAAGCTGGACCCACTGCTGGCCAAGGCTGAGCACATCAGGGGCAGTGGTAGCGCCTCTGGAATAACAGTTCTAAGAAAGGGTGGAAAACACCTGTGTAACAGCTCCCGGAGCAAAAAGGACTCAGAATATGTGAAGAAACAGCCCTGCAGGCACCAGGGTCTCTGCCCCAGGCACTGGAGCAGAGATTCCTCTGCAGCCTGTGGGAAGGACATGTGTTGGAAAAGTTCACAGAGTACTGTCTGCAGTGGGAGGGATGTGGGGAATCCTGCCCCGGATGGGGAAGGAGTGGCAGGGGCAATGTGTGATGAACTGGCCACAGCCCCCATTCCCTATCTCCTGTGCCCCTGGGGGGAGGTAGAGGTAGAGAATTCAGGAGTGAAATTGAGCCAAGGAAGAAGGGAGAAGTGGGGGAGAAGATATTTTAAGACTTGCTTTTCCCTCTCATTACCCTGCTCTGATTTAATTGGTTATAAATTAAACTAATTTTCCCAAGTTCAGTCTGTTTTGCCTGTCACAAGAATAACTGAGTGATCTCTCCCTGCCCTTATCTTGACACACAAGCTTGTCATCATAGCAAAGACACAGCAGCTTTGGTGGACACCTGACAACCAGACAGGGGCCACCCACCACAGCCAATGGTGTTTCAAACATGTTTGAGAGTACTCTTCTACTGAGAATGGGTCTATTGAAATGGCATTGGGGGACTATATAAGGAGGAGGGAGCCAGCCCTAGTGATATTTTGTGCATAGGAAATTTAGGTTGAAGTCCTCAGAAAAAATTATCTCTGGCCTTCAGCTAAGCTTTGTTTTGTTGAAGAATATACTCAGTGCCAGTAGCTCCGTGAGCAGCTGCAGTGCCAGCTCCAGGCTGAGCTCTGGTGGTGAGAGCCCCAGACAAGAGGCTGTGAACTGGAACCAGCCTTTGCACAGCAAAGGGCACAGGGACCTGTGGTGCCAGCCAGGGCACCGGACACTCAGAGACACGGCAGGAGCTGAGGTCTCAGCTGGAAGACCCCAGACTTCCCTGCACTTTGACTGTGAGGGTATAAAAACCCAGGGGTTCCTTTGCTTGGGGTCCCTCCTCGGATGCACCAGCTCAAGCTGTTATTCTGTTGTTGCACCATGATTAAATTACTGAAAGGATCCAGAGGTCTGAGACTCTGCTGTGGAAACCTGGTCTGACTTGGCGAGTGTGCTGTGTGTAGCTGTGAAGTGGCCTCTGTGCAAGTGAGACTGCCAGAGTGGCTCATGGATGGTCAGACAGTCCTTAACAGTTTTAGGGGAACTAGTCATTTTGTTCCAAATGAGAGCCTAAGCAGAACTCAGACATGTGCAGTATCAATTTTGGGAAGAGCTGAGAGCTTGCATGATTTGATAACATAAATTAAGTCTGTGTACACCTCTGCCTCTGATTATCCATTATGTGTATATTTCACCCGTGAGAAATTTTTCTAGTCTTTTCTTTATCTGTTTATCTGTATCTGAGTAAGAGGACTGATTAAGACAGACCATTTGAAAAAGTAACAAATTTTTATGAAGACAAGGATATTCAGAGCAAAATGTGTCTAGGGAATATTCAGAAAGATCAAAAGCTTGTTTTCTTCATTATGCTACTAGGTACTGAAAGGAAAACAATACATTTTGCATCAAGCTACCACACTGTCTCATTGCAGCATGAATAAAAACCAATCAAGTTTATAGCAAAGTTACTGAACTGCTGGCCTGTGAACTGTGAACTGTGAGCTGAAGGGTGAATTTGTCTCAGGTCTGTAAAATTTTTGTACAGTTATGCTGAGCATCTAGTTCCCCAAACTACTCCTGAACCTGTCCATCTCCAAGAAATGATAAATTTGATTTCTGGGAGGCCCAAAAACCATACCAAGCCACAGTTCTTTAGATGCTAGGCAGCTCTGATTCAAAAATAAGGGATTTCATTATAAACAATCTGGCAACTTCTTTTGCTTTTAAAAGAAAATAATATAAAAATAATATAAAAACAGAATACCAGACTATTTGGTATGTCCTGATATAGTACAACAACTTGATAATATAAATAATGCTGTGCATTGACAACATCCAATAACATATATATAGCATGTACCTGTAATAGAATAAGATAAAAATAATAATTATAAGCATGAAGAAAACCCAGTTTTAACACAGCATTTCTAATTGCATTTCAAAGGAAATATTGAGAGTACTTGCATTTATTCTGAATTGAAATGAGGTCAGATTTTGAAATGCCTTTGTTTCCGGTGAAGTGGAAATTTGAAGTGCTGATCAGTTCTATTTCTAGAGGAACTTTGTAACTGATTAGACTAATTACTAGTTCTTGTTTTCAAAAATCCAGAGAAAGAAGCTGTCACTTTGAGTTCCCAAAATTATTTTCTGTATGTTTGTTGCAGTTTGTACATCTCTGTAGTCAATCTAGTCTTCACTCAGTCATCTGTATGAATTTGGAAATTCCTCTTCGTTAATTAATTTTTTTTCCCAATTGTCAATAACAGATATACCAAAGATTGCTTTCATCATTGCTTTTCCATCTACCATCCGTACAGGAGAAACCATGGGAAAACATGTTCTTTGAGAGCTCAGAATCCTGCATTAGGCTGTAGTTACTTTGCATGTCCAGGTACTGTACAAGAGCAAACATGATTAACTCATGAATAAACATGATTAACTACATGAACTTAGAGGTCTTTTCCATCCTAAATGATTCTATGATTGTATGAGTAACTGAAAATTATGCTGCTGAAATCTTTTGTTCTGACCTATTTACCTGATTAGCCTGCACACAATTTTCAAGGTTGACCTTTCAGCTTCAGCTTAGATAATTACTTTGACAAAGATTGTTAAAGCTGCTACTGTGCAGTTTCCTTATTATAGACAATGTCAGAACGAGTTAGGAGATTCATGTTTACATGCATTCAAATTCTGATTGAATGAAATGTAAATCTCAAAACTTGCAACTAGTATTTCAAATTATACTTTATCTTTGCCTATATTATTAGAAAATAACACACTTCAGTCTAGTGAAGTACAGGCATGTCTTGTGGGCATTTTTACATTATTTCATCAGCATGTCTCCACTGATCTTTTTATTGCTGTTACACTGAAAGAGCAACAAGAGCCCCCAAAGAGACTCTGAGTGAAATATAGCCAATGGGATTTTACTTTGAAAATACTTGCACAGTATTTAATGAAAAAATGCCAGTGTACTGAGGATTCATTAACTGTTGTATGTTGCCAACAGAGGAATCATAGCTTTTCCCTTCCTCCAGGCCACAAAGGCTAACCCTATGTCTTTATCTGACAAAATAATGTGTTCAGGCTGTGAAATAACCTATGGTAAAGTGTTTTATTCAACAAAGACATCCTAGTGAAAAATCTGCTAGTTTTTTGACCTGAAGTTCCACACTCTATCTTTGTCCTTTGAAATATTTTAAAGAATCATAAAGAACACGTCACTTAACAATTTGGAAGTGCATCAAATACATCCGTTTTTCATACATAGTAAACTCTTGCCAGGAAAATTTAATAAAGTAATTTGCTGAAGCAGAAGACTGTTGATAATGCGCTCAGCATATCTAGCCAGCATACAACACTGACAGCTAGTTCTTCTAGATAAACAGAGGATTTTAGATATAAATGTCTAAGTAAAACCCAGTATCTCTGATATCATCACCTGGCAGTAAGAAATAAATGGATTCCCATGGTATCTTACATGGCATCTTAGGAGATTTTCTGTTTGCATTCTCATTATTCCAGATTTTCATCTGAAATGGCAAAACAGTTTTATGGAAGTTTCCCATCAAATAGAATTCTGTGGCAAATGCCTTATCATCAGATAATATTCATTCATAAGAACCAAAGGCTCTTTCTGAAAAAGGATGGTTTTGCGGAGTTATTTTCTTGACTTGTTTAATTTTCAGTTTCTTTAAAATATTCATTTTGAACAATGTTTTTGTTTTAATTAGAATTAGAAATGGTGGAGACTCAGAAGATCTGATAAAATTTTCAGTTTAGCATTTTGACTGAACTAATCCAATACGTATCTGGGATACTTGGAAAAAGAGGAAAGAGGGAGGGAGTTTTAATTTTTTTTTCCCCCTTTACTTTCAGCTTTTTCATCCCATCATAGTTTGAAATTTCATTTTTGTGTCAAAAATACCTTCACGACTGGCTTGAGTTTTCCAAATGATCTGACAGCTCTATCTATGGAGCTTTCTGGCCACCAAAACTCTAAAGGAAATCACTGTGTTTTTTCTGTTGTGGTCATTATTCTTGCACCTGTATAGGGGTGAGCTGATTAAGAATGGAATATGTGAATGTTTTGCATGAAACCTTCCTGTGCTGCTCCGATAGAATCACAGCAGCTGGCACATGTAAGAGCCACAAACAATGAAGAAGCGTAAGTTTAGATCTACTGGACTTTCACAACTGATATAAGGTCCAGATCTTCAGATGGTATTAAAGAACAGCTATAATGACTTACTTGGAACTGTATCAGCACTGTAGTGGCACCTTATATAGATCTCAGAGGATAATGGTATTTAAAAATCCATGATAAGCAGCTTTTTTCTGCTCTAAGGTCATTTTAGTAAGAAAGCTGGATCAAAACTGAGATCAGGCTTTCAAATAATACTGGAGTATGTCATTATACTTATATGGGTGGAATTTGAAATCAAGAAATTATATAACTATACATGCATTGTGACTACAAAATACAAATATGGAAACATACAAGAATATGAGAGTTTTCATGTATTTGTTTTTCTACAATATGGCTGTGGTAGACACCTATGCCACAATAAACACAAATGTTGATTTAATATTTTCCCTGTGTGCAGGGATGTATAAAGCACAGACTAGAAGTCAAGTGTTTTAAATTGTACTTAGCTGATGTAATAGCAAACGAGTATGCTGTATCCAGATTTCACTAACATGTAATAATCTGTGTATTCATAATGAGTATTTTCATAGAGCTATTTATTTTGAAAATATGCGGCAATCCATCTGTTTTCTTAATAACTTGACTCTGGTCTTTCAGGTAATTTGACTCATTTTTTATGACTTCTTTTTTTTCTTTTTTTTTTTTTTTCTTTGGTAGGTGGTGTTCTCTCAAATGAATTTTGATATTGTTACTGGAAATTCTATCCATTGAGGTACATTTAAAAATTATCTATATAATAATGAGATGCTTTAGATTGTAATCTTTTACATGCTAGGACAGTTGGCCATCAAGTAGAAATGTTTTCTAAGGCATGAAGCTATGAAAGGTACCCAATCAAGCAAAAGGAAGAGAAATGGCCTTAGAGAAAAATCCCTGAGAGAAGCTGCTAAGCCTCTGCTTTGGTAGTTTTTGTTCTCTTCTGTTTTGTTGGACTGTAGGTACAGTGGATTTATATGTATATGCATAGTGAAATTGTATGAGATTAATTGTCACAAAAGCCTTATCTTAGCCTTTTGCAGTTGTAATCTTCTCCTGTTTTATGTTGGATGGCAGTTTGGTGAAATGCCTAGGATTTGGGAAGGTTAGTGGCTTAGGTGCTAACTTGGTTATATCCAGACTATTAAAATCTTTCTTTCCAGTGATAAAATAACCTTGATAGATTTAAATAACCTTGTAAAGAGTTTGCCAAACTGGCAACTGTAATTGTTCACCAAGTAGTTGGATTGCTATGGAAGCACACTCTGCAAGCTTTCAGAGGAGGCTGATTTCATTGCCATAATTTCTCACTCCTTCAATTGCTGGGATATTGTGAGCACAGTGAGGTGAGTACTTGTTTGAGCAGCTGCTGCCAATAATATGCCTGCCTGAAGGCTGTGCTAGCTGCTGGAAATTCTGTAATCATATTACCACAGTATGTGCTTCTCTTTGGAGGCAAGGATGCTGTAAAGCCTTAAACATTGGATCAGCTAGTATTCTATTTGCTCTTGTAAAGAGACTTTGGCCAGTCTGAATTTGTTGTTTAAAAAGCAAAACCTGGCATGATATTTTCACCACATCCTTTCAGATCTGAAATAGGCTCAGAAATGGGTCTCAGTGGTGTAGTTGTTTTCTGTACA
Organism: Promerops cafer; assembly: GCA_013398275.1. Lineage (NCBI taxonomy): Eukaryota > Metazoa > Chordata > Aves > Passeriformes > Nectariniidae > Promerops > Promerops cafer. The sequence goes on along the minus strand of VZSE01010647.1, from coordinate 1,418,529 downwards.
ACAGAAATTCAGAGTTGCCTGTTACACCGCTCACACTGTGAGTGACTAATCCATTACAAGGTGTTTAAATCTGGCTCTTGCCAGATTTCTCTTCACTGTTCTGGAACTATAACTATTTTTTAACTGACCAAGACCTTTTGCCTAACATTCTTCTTGGGAGACAAACTGTGCTAAGTCCTGTGAGCAGGGTTTTAATCCTTTCCAGCCTAAGGAGAACTGGTCTCATTTATGCTCTTTCAGAGTTCTTGTTCAGTCCTCAAGAACACAGTCCTAAAGGACAGTGTTGAAGTAAATTAAAGTAACTTCTCAGCTACAGCTGCTTTCCTCTCTAAGGATTGGAAAACCTCAAAAGAAAAGGAATTTCCAGTCTGATAACAGTCTGTCTGCATATTTTTCATCATCAAGTTCATTTTCCTAATGGCAGTTACATAAAAGTTGACTTGTTCAGTGGAAAAAGCAAACCATGTGGACAAACTACACAGTGGCTTCACATTCTCCCTTTTCTCACAGAAGCAGCATTAGTTTGTGTGACAGCAACCCCTTAGTCCAGGTACACTGTTACGCTGAAGTGCTGCTTTTAAACTCGCTGGGTGTCTGCTCTGCTGTGCTATGCACACATACCCTGGGATGCTTGGAAGCAAAGGCCTGTGAGGGTGACTGCAAACTGTGCTGCATTTAGAGTAAGAAAAGGAATTTCTGTTTCAGATTTCTTATTTGCATGGTCCTGTTGTTTCACAGGCTTGTGAGAAGAGACGAAATGGCTGAACTTCTCACATTCAGTGAAAATTAATTTGTAGCTGTGACAGTAGGTTCCAACTGAAATTGAGCTGTGCTGTCATAAGGCTCGTATTAGCTCACCTCTGCCTTCAAATAGTCTTAGCATTCAGATCAGAAAATCTAACAGGGTTAGAAGGAAATAGGCTTAGTGAGGTGAAATTACTAGGACTTTTCTTAATTTGTGGATCCAGATTCTCCCATTGAATTAAACTCTTCTTTCGGGACAGTAGCTATGTCTGTTCTCTTTTTGTTTTCCCCTAGCAATATGTTCCTTAGGTAATTAAGACTAAGCAAAGCCAGGGGATGAGGGTTTTAGGTATTTTTGGGAAAAGTGTCATTACAGAGGCCTGATTATGCAAAACAGAAAAGAAGATTTTCCCACTTGGCATATGCCAATTAGCTTTTTCAGTGGCTTAGTGTAGGAGTTCAGTATGATTTCCATATTTTGAAAGTACTGAGAGATTAGAACAACATGGATTGAAAAAAAACAGGTATTGTATTCTAAAAATTATTGTCTTCACAGTTTTGAGCTAACAGATCATATAAGAAAGAGTGTTATATGAGTGTTTCATTGAAGAAAATAGAAGTGCAAAATCGAGCTTCATTTTTCTCACTTGTAAAACTTGCTCATTTTTCAGTTTTTTTTGTGATTTAAGTATTTTTCTTCAGGAGCTGTCAGATGGAATTAAACTAATCACCAGCACAATGCATTTCACTTAATTTCATGTCCACTGCATCTCAAGTGAAATCCACTGTGCAATTATTACCGTTCACTTGCAAAAACTGCTATGTTCATAATTTATGTTTCCCAAAATGTAGCCAGTGAGAGAAAGTGTGAAATGCTTCTGTGCTGAATTGAAAACATGAAATGAACTCAGAATTTTTGGCTTAGATTGAATTTAAATATAACTCAGCATTGATTGAAAATCTCGTGTCCTAGATTTACACTTTTAGGTTTCAATTTATACTAGGCATGAGTAAGTGTTGTTAGCTGCATGAATAATGCATTATTTTATTCAGCTCAGCTCATTCCCTTCACATATTTATTCATATATGCTGTTTAAATGAACCTAAATGCTTGCATTGGTAGATATTCACTGGTGTTCCTGCAAACTGCAGGAACCAGTTTTCTCAGGCTTAAAACAACTACAGAACTACTTACCCAGAGATCACCTTTTCAAATGCTCATTTATACTTAGTTGTCATCTGCATTCAATGACAGAAGCCCCCTTTCATACTTCTATGTCATTATCTTGAATAAAATTCTTGTAGATTTATGTGTATTTTGGTAATATATTTCTGGTGTCAGGAATACTGATTTGTGGAAATGAGAAGTAGCTTTTATGACAGAACCCAAATGCACCCAGGGGTTGGGGCCTGAGGATGTGTTTTTCCCTTAGACAGAGGATACCATAATCAATCCACACCTTTAGAGAGCTCAAGAATTCTGTGAACAAGGGATTGGATAAACAGAAGGAGGAAGTAGGGCTGAATTTGTCAGGTTTCATTTTTATAGGAGCTGCATAGTTCTGTTCATGTCAGTTCACAAAAATGAGTTTTGTCAGAAAAGAAATACAAATATTATCTAATTTTAGATGAATGGAAACTAGTTTTGTCACTTCATTGACAACTTGTGTTTTATCATTCTACAGTTTAAATGTCACAAACAGTTTTTATATTATGTCAGTTATTCAGACTTGTATGGATCCATAGTTTATTACTGCCTGTATGCAGATAATATTTCCTTTATATAGTAAGGTTTAGTAACAATTGTTAAGGCAGCACATTATTATTGTGCTCAAAGCACAATAATAAATAAATAATAAATAATAAGTTTAATCTGCAAAAGAAGCTTTTAAAGATATTAGTAATAGGTGTATGGCACACTGCCATCAGCTTCTTTATGGCTTTTTCCTCAGTTTCTTACCATGAGTAATCTATTTTCTTCATCCCAGTGTTTGTGGTGTTTGTTAGACATTGGGTACTGAGAAATGCGAATAACATGCACGCAGTCACAATAAACTCTGCAATGGAAATGGAACTTAATTTGTGCTTCTTGAGTCCATGTTATTGCCTGGATGCTACAGTACTGCCCATCTTTTTTATACTACATTTGTGTCTTTGAAAATTATCTCTAAATGAGGACTTACTAGCTATTTGAGTTATTCAGTTGAAAAAGATGAAAAGAATCTGCTTGGTATTAAATCTCATCCTCAATTCCCTCTTTCTGTAACTGGTAGTCCACTTCGACTGTTTAAAAAAAGAAAAAGAAAAAAAAAAAGAGAAAAATAATTAAGTGAAGTTTATTTGTGGTGCTGGGTAGAATTTAATTTTCTATATTATGAAAAATGTAAATATATGTGTTACAGAAACATTGCAAAATTTTGCTATTGTGAAGTCTGATAAACCTAGAATATTTTAAAATTTAACCCAGAATGAAAGTGTGAATAATTTCTTTTATTTGTGAAGCAGAATTTCTTTGAAATGACACAAGTCACTTATGCTAATATAGAACAATTTTTCCCTAGAAAAATTCCTGGTTGTTTTATATTAACATTCAATCTTCCTGAGACCCATGTAAAATTCTTTAATCAAATCCAGAAACAAGCAAGTATTCCATAATTATGAAATAGCAAGACTCCATGAAATAGTAAGGGAATGAGAGCTTTGAGGTGTGAGCTGCTGGCAATTGTTACTGTCTATTAGTTTAATAAGACTTTCTCAGAAATGAGCAGAGACTTTTCCAGGGCAGAATATAGAGTTTCTGTCAGCCCAATGCAAATAGAAGTACCAGTCATTTTCAGAGAAAATTGTATTTCACATGAAAAATGAAATAACAAAATGGTCATTAAGGCTCATGTAAAATCCAGTGAAATGACCCAAAGAATGATAGATCCACAAGCTAGAATCCCATAGAAATTTTTGCATTTTTCATGTCTTAGGTCTCTTGTGTCAGTCAGCTTAAACCTTAAAACACATTTCTGCTGCTTGTCCTATTTCTTTTCAGAGATGATCCAAAAGGGCCAGTGTATTGGGTTTGCATGGCCAGGTTTTGGTGGCAGGGCAGGGCTACAGGGGTGGCTTTTCTGAGAAGCTGCTGGAAGCTTCCCCATGTCTGACAGAGCTCCAGGATGGATCCACCACTGGCTAAGGCTGAGCCCACCAGTAATGCCCCTGGGATAACATATTTAAGAAGAGAAAAAAAATATTGCGGAGAAGTAATTGCGGCCAGAGAAGAGAGGAATGAGAATGTGTGAGATCAGTCCTGCAGACACCAAGATCAGTGAAGAAGGAGGAGAAGGACCTGCTCCAGGTGCCAGAGCTGTGAACCCCCTGCAGCCAGTGGTGAAGGCCATGGCGAAGCAGCTGTGACCCTGCAGCTCATGGAGGGCCACAAGGGTGCAGAGAATCACCTGCAGTCCATGGAGGAGCCCCATGCCTTCTTGAAGTACTGTACCCTGTGGAAAGGGACCCACACTGGAGCAGTTTGTGAAGAACTGAAGCCCATGGGAAGGACACACTGGAGAAGTTCATGGAGGACTGCCCCCAACAGGAAGGACCCCCCACTGGAGCAGGGGGACAACTCCTCTCTCTGAGGAGGAGAAACGTGTGGCAAAAACATGTGATGAACTGACCATAACACCCATTCCCCATCTCCCTGTGCAGCTGAGAGGGAGGAGGTAGAGAATTGGGCATAAAGTTAAGCCCAGGAAGGAGTGGTAGGTCACATGAAGGGTTTTCTTTTTCAGCTTTTGTTTTACCTTTCATTATGCATCTCTGATTTTGATGAGTAATGAATTCAAGTAATTTCCCCAAGTGGAGGGTTTCTGATCCATAGTGGTAACTGATGAGTGACCTCTGCCTGTCCTTATGTCAAGGCACAAGCCTTTGATTATATTTTCTCTCCCCTGTCCAGCTGAGGATGGAATAGACAGAGCAGTTTTGGTGGGCACCTGGCATGCCACCAGGGTCAAACCACCACAGCCAGTTAGACCAGTGTGGCAGCATTCTGCATGATTGGGATCCCTGCACTTTGGAAGTAACTCACCCGAACTCTGTGCCTTTCAGTGTCTGGATTACAAAAGGGCCATCAGGTGACAATTACTTCTAATTGCTCTTAGCAAAGGTTGGATCCAAAACAAATGGTTTTAGAGAAGTGTGCTCCACTAAGCTGCCTGCATAAACTCTGCTTTTTGTTAGTCTTTTGTTAGCAGTCCTAGACGTTTAATGATTTGTTTGCTTCTTCCTCCACACATGTGCTTCCTTTTCATCAGCACTGGCACACACTGCACAGAATGTGGGGAAATGCAGATGTCTGAGATAATTAGCAGTACAATAAATGGAATTAAGTGACACTAAAATGGGAATGCTGGACAAGGAGATCCATGAAAAAAAAGGAAGACTGACCTTCATGAAATAGTAACAATATGAAAATAGAACTACTTTTTAGCAGAAAAGAAGAATGACTATTTCCTTCAATGGAAACTTATTGGAATAGAATTTATTTCTGGTAAATGAGATGTGCAACTACCCTGTTCTGTAGGGATATAGCCTTTTCAGTGCTTCCAAGGCCCAGCTCTCCAAAGGTATTAGTCATGTGAACATCTCTAGTTTTTCCATGAGAGCACTCACCTGGTGTTCCTTCAAGTGTATCTTGTCCTTAATGTGCCTTTCTGGGCCCATATATGCAGGGTACTGATGATCTGCCTCATAACTGGGTCTATCTAGAATGGCCAAATCTTCTAGCACCTATTAATGGTCTGCACAGCAGAGCCAAAAACATCATTACATGCACCAATGCCCAGCCTCTCTCACCCACTGCGTGCTTCTTTGGTACTGGGAAAGAGCAGGAACATGCAGCAGTGACATCCAGCAAGGAAAGACTGTGACTGTGTGCTATATGTGAGATGATTTTTGACAGCTTATGTAGACTGTAATGTGTCATGAGAACTCAAGCATGGCAGTAGAAGATGTGGTTATGTCTTAGCAATATTTAACAGTACGGTACCTAAGGGAGAACAAATGAGAGAACTGCGAGATAACTTTGGTGGTGACATTGAATAAGCAAAACTATTTATGTAATAGACATGCAAATGGCAGTGGATAGCTATAGTAGACATTAGCAGCATTAGTCTTTGAACCATGAGCAGCACAGTGTTATGATTATGGCAGCAAATTCCTGGATTGTCCCAATCCAGTCCTCAATACTCCTCTGTTGGCATTCTGGGCCCACACTCCTGGCACCTGATATGTTGAGAGGCCCTAGGTGGCTGTTTATCAGTGTAATCATCAATTCTTAGATGCTGGGATCTTCAACACTGATCCTCTTCTGCTTATCCTACCTTGGTAGTCTTCAAGTTGTCTTTTTATACCTTCATGGTGCTGTGGCCTTCTGTACTTCTCAGTATGTACTTCTGTAATCTTTCAGAGAGATTTATTCATTGCTTCTGTTGAGTCAGTTCAATCTAAAGACAGCTAGTCATTGTTGGTCACCATGTCCTTATCCTGCAGCTGTTTTCCAGCAGTGACAATTCCATGAAACCATTTCTCTGTCCTCATGCCACGGCAGTCTTAATGGCACTGTTACTGCAATATTTTCCTGTATTTTATTAATGGCCTTCAATCAATGTTAATGGAAATGTTAAATTACTTTATTTTAGTTCAGCATTTCCTATACCGAGGTCTTGCATTTGTGACCAGCTGTGCCAAATATGTTTGTGTAGGGTTAGGGAAGTTACATCCAAGCCAATCTTGACTTAGCAGTTCCTGCACTTTGCTGTGATGATTTGCAGCATTATACTGAAGCCTTTCTTGGCTCAGAGAGGCCTGGCTCAGCTTGTCCTCATCCTCAGCTCCCTGCCATGTACCCAAGGCCCACTCTGTGAGATACTCCTTGCAGATGATGAACTTTCCATGTGTCTTTGTTGAGCTCCATGATGTCCTGCCAGACTCCTTCTCCAGCCTCTCATGATCCCTCTGAAAAGCAGCCATAACTTCCAGCATATTGACTGCTCTCCTTGTTTTCTTTTTCTGCTGCTTTACTTTTTTCTCCTTTGTCCATTTTCTACATTTTTTTGGGGTGTGAGACCTAAGTAAGAGAGGCCAGTTGGCCTTTATGGCAGGGAAGAGTTGAGGGTCCCTTTAATGTATTGGCATGGTGATATCCCCCTGTGCTAGGGTGGGAGAACAGCACCCTGAGATAGTGCTCAGAGCTGCAGGGCAAGGTGGTAAAGTGTGCTCTGGAAAAGCACAGGTATGGTGTTGGATGCCACCTTCACCATGGGAGCTGTGGCTGCTGAGGAAGCACTGCTGTGTTGGGTGCTGGGCTGTGGGCATGCCCATCGTGTCCTGGGAAGATTGCTTTGGAAGCACTTGGACAAGGAGCTCCTGTACTGTGTGTACTTGCGATGACTGCTGAGGGCAGGGGAAATAACAGGAGCAATACCCTCTCTGAAGCCTGCTTGCAGGAACACTGGATTGGAAATGTGTCTTCTTCGTGATCTTGAGGCATATGATTTGGCCAGAAGGCTCTGATGTTTGAGAGCCCACACAGTGTACCCTGATGGTAAATTGCTTAACATAGCTCCACTGTGATGATTCTGGCAGTGAATTTACTGCCACAAACCTGCTTGTGCCATGGATTGAGTTGAGAGGTGTAATAACATTTCTTGGCATCAACTGACCCATTTCTGGGAATAGATGGATGTGTAAAAATGAGTATTCTGTGGCACAAGAACTACTGCCAGCTCATCACTCAGGACCATGCAGTGACCTTGCATTCAGGTATTAATGGCCCAATAGTGGTTATTCTTCAGCTGGTGGAAAATAATTCCTTCCTTCTCCACCAACCCTGCTCTGACTGCTGGTGATCTGACATCTGAACCACTGTGCCGTGGCTTTGGGAGTGGGTGGTCTTGGCCTGTGCAAGGCTGGAGCCAGCAGTGACCATAATGGGCATGACAGTCCAGCTGCCAGAGCATCCTCCAGAACCCTGCTGGGGCAGCTGCTCAATACCACCAGTCACACCACCACCATACCATGTAAAGGAGCCTCACTTGTTCACTCAGAGGAAATTAATATAGTAGTAAGACCACCACATGTTGTTATTTTATCAATTAATAGTATGTAATTAATTATAAAACATTTTTGCAGTTATTATTACAACTCATACACATAAATGCACAACATGTTAATTATTTTAATTATGAAACCTTAAAAATCTTATTATTTTAAAGTAAAATAATTGCAGGTTTGGTAATCAAGAAAAAAAAAGGAAATTTCTGGCTTATTCCAGTGAATAAAGATAGTTTAGAAATGACACTGCCCTCCTTAGAGAAATTGCTTATTCATTAAACATTATTAAAAGCTGTATTTCACCTCTTGAGTGCCTAAAAAAGTGAAGGTGATGTTTAGATAATACAGAAACTGGAAATCTACTATGGAAGTAAATTCTTAACCTTGCAGCCATTAGGAGTGATTACTGAGGAAGTGTTTATGTACTGCTATCAGTATATTGTATATAATACAGATTCATTAATCTGTTGAAGAACGTAATTCATCATAACACTTATTTTACATAATACAGGTGAGCTTCCCAAAGTAAAAAATAACCCTACAAATAAAAAAACCTAAAGTATTCAAACCTGGAGTAGTTCATTGATCAGATTTGTCACCTCAGCCCACAAAAAAACTGTTTGGTATCATGATTTGGACAATTTGGGGTCACCTTAATGAGTCACCTTAATAAGTTTGCACGAATGGAAAGAAAAAAGTATAGTATGGAACTAGCTGGCATTTGTAGATTAATTAGCTAATTTATTAGCATAATACAATTAAGATCCTGATTCAGCAAAGTATTTTTTTCAGCAAAACATGTCTTACCTTTTACCATTGTCACAAAGTAGTCAGTACAGGTTCATTGCACTTTTATGTATATAAACATGTTATATACATAACAGAGGACTCTTTATTTTTGATGAAAATATCTTAAAGAAAGTAATTTTTCTGCTGTCATGCTTTAGACAGAATAGCATTATGACAAAGCAAAAATGAGATTAAACTGTTCATATTTTTCAATCAAACTGAAGAAAACCAAATGAACCAATATTACACAGGGCAAGAAACAAGTTTGGTTTTCAAATGCTACTGCTTTAATGAATGATGGCAGTTAAAGGAGAAAATATGAATATTTTGCAACCTTTTAAGATGCCAGTAATAATTTGTAAACATTGCATTATACCTTTCCTGTTCCAACCCTCGTTGAGCATCTCTCATTTTTCAGCTTATGCATTCTTCAGAACAGGATATGTTTGCTCAGTGTCTAGAACAAAAGGGCTCTTGATCTTAATTGGGGCCTTTGGCTTCTGTAATCTAAGCTATTAGGGAACAATAGCCTACAAGACTGTTAGCAGTGTCAGCAAGGACATTTCAAAGGCCATTAATGCCAGCTAATGTTTATGTATCATATGAGAGGCCACTATTACTATGAGGTTAAAAATGGCGGTAGCAAGATATTAGCAAGCTTATAAAATTCACTTTGCTTTTGTGGGCTAGGATTTTAATAACATCAGATTATTAGTTTGCAATCTGAATCTTCTGATAATATATTGGATAGTAACTTGGTAGAAGTGTGTGGGTGTCTAATGTCACTTCTATTTATCCTTTCCATCACTAGTGACCTGCAAACTCCAAGCATAGAATCCTTTAGGGGATTCACATTCCAGAATGAAATAATTCTTGATATATGGAATCACTCTCTGCTCTTTAAGGCTGTATCTAGTGGTTTAGGAACTGTCATTCAGGCAAAGGCAAAATGTTGTTTTTCCTGCAAAAGGAGCAGACAAATATAGGGTTGTTAGAGTTTCATCCCGTGTGCTCTGTTTCTTCTTTAGTTACAGGAAATATGTAAAATCATAGGCACTGTGATGGGAAATTCAATTTAGGATGGACAATACAGTGTACATAAAGATTAGAAAAAGGAAGCAAATATAAATTAATTCAAAGAAAATGATAATAAATAAGCAATAATGGTAAAATGGTTGTCTATAAATAACAGTTAATCAAATACTGTTATATATGCCTATGTCATTTCATGTCCTTACTGTCACAAGCTGTTGATTCTGTAACTGTGTCCCTTCCATAAGTTCTTCTCCAGATGAAAATGCTCTCAGTATTGTTTAAAAGTCTCCAGCTGGGCTACACCAAGCACATTGTTAGCTCAGGTTAAAGCATGCTCACATTATCTAAAAATCTGCAAATCTTCCAGCAGCCTTCTTTATCATTTTTCCAGGTAGATAAATTAGTTCTTATGATGCTGATTTAATTCACTTAATGTCCTCATAGAGTGGACAGAGTGACATTGAAATTGTGCAGGGACTTAAACTGAAGAATCTGTTGCCAAGCTGCGAAGATCCTGGAACTCAGATGCTCTGTGATGCACACATCATCCCTACTCTAATCAGGGTAATCACATAGGACTGAATTTCTTCATCGTTAGTGGGCTTATTTGATCTACTTTTTTTCATGATCTTGGGTTTTTTACCTCCTGGTATGCTGTCTTTGATCCTTAGAAGAGTTTTCCTCCTTTCTTCCTTTCCAGGTTTTACTCACATCTCTTAAGTCCCCTTCAAAGCACCACGTGCCCAGGAATCATGCCTTGTTGAGAGAGCTCAAAATGAGCTCTCTTTTTTGGTAGCTAATAATGATGGTTATTTTTTAAAGCAATCATTTTTTTTTACCCCACCCCTGACTTCTCTTTTTTTTCTGTAAGGAGAATATGTAATTACTTGAAGAACACAGCGTAAGTATCTGGCACTACAGACAAGCTGAGAAAGCTCAGCTTCTAGGTGATGTGACAACTCATGACTTTGCAGCCCTGAATTCATCCCCTCTACTCCCTATTTTGCTCTCAATAATTTGTGACCATGCCTTCTGTCATCATACCTGCTTTTCTGTGATAATTGTAGCTTGTTGAAGTTCAAGTAGTAGTAGCAGATAGGAAGAAACTTCCATATTTAGACTTGTTCAGAGACAGCAAGCTAATGTGATGAAGGCTGAATTTACAGCTAGGAACCTACTTGCCAGTTTTAAAGGGCACTGTCTTGTGCAATGTAGCTCATCTGGGTACTTGATATGTTCAACTTACTTAATGAGGAATGTCCTGTGAAGAATGATACCATTTATCTTGTCCTTGTCATATTAAATGTGTCACCCAGAGGCATATTCAGAAGTCATGTAAATTTGATGAGGAGGAATTGGCTCCTTTTTTCTCCTCAGTGCTCCAGATAAAACAGCTGGGAGCATAGGGGTGTTATTACTAATAAAGGAATTGAAGAGGAATTTTGTCTTCATGATAAGCTAGCATAAAAGAACTGAAATATTATTTAGCTAGAGGTTTATGCAAAGCTCATAACTGCAGTATCTGAACATCTGTTTAACAATGAAAGCTGTCTTGAAAAGGGAAAGTCCTCTTATAATGATTTACAAGGTAGTAAATGTGTTGTTTCTTGCTAAAATCAGTACCAGAAATATAAGCCTGCACATAGCACAGCAGGCTAGCTTGGATGTTGTATTCACAGGCTGAGTTCCTGTAGGAGCAATATTAACCCTGAGAGTAAATAACTGGAAGTGTTAACTTAGAGAATAAGTCATTAAAAATGCCATTGCATGAAGTAGCCTCTTGTTAGTGTACTCCAAGGCAGTCTACATGGAAGAGTTACCACAGAATGGTGAACTAGGCTGTGAAAGTTGGCTTCCCAAGGAGGTTTACCTTTATGACACCCTAAAATGTTTTTTGTCGTTTCTCTCATAGTCTGAAATTCATACAGCTTCCTCAATTTTTTCTTCTTTAAGATCAAATTAAAAGAGGAGATAATTAATTATAGAAATAGCTATAAGCATTAGAAGTATTGGTGTGATACCCTCAGATATAATTCCAAAGAATCTGACATGATTTTCAAAAATGTGTCAGTATGTCACTAAGGTTTACTCAATATTGTTTTACAAACAAGGCATTTGTATTCTCACAAATAAGTATCATCCTTTTAAGTTCATGTTTCAGACATCACATTAATAAGATAAACTATAAAAGAGATTAATTTTATGCATATTAAGGACATTGTAACTGTTGCCTTCTTTTACATGAAGTCATGTCAGTATGATGTTTGTGAAGCCCGAGTAGCAGGAAAGTGAAATGAGTTATGTCCAAGTATTAGACCTCATTGAGCAATTAGATTTTAAAAAAAGGTATTCTTCCAGGTTCAGCTTTTGTTTTCTTGGGTAAAGAGATGGAAAACAGAAAAAACTTGGAGAGCACTGATTTGTATATAAAGCATATGAGTAAAAGTCCATCTTTTGCTGTGATTATGTAATGGGTTTACATGAGATATTTTCAAACATTCAGTGGAAGTTTTTAAACTGGAAACCTGACATTAGTCATATAGTTTTTACTCTTAAACAGAAAGCCAGTATCTGCCAGGTGAATAAAGGATTTCAGCTTACACAGGATGGTCCAAGTGCAATGGCAACGAGACTTAATGCTCAAATCTCCTGAACATTTACTCTTCTCAGTTGGATGTTGAAAGGAGCAGTTACTTTGTGAAACTCACCTAGATGAGGAAAAAAATGCCACATGTCCTAAGGCTGGTATTTCCCATGACTGGAATTTTCTTGTCAAAAATACTCCTTTAGCACCTTTTGATTTGGCTTACAGAAGTAATGTATTTCTCCTGTCTGTATTCTTAGAAAAAAAAGATGGTGTTCCCTTATTTTGGGACTGATATTGGATGATACTGTATATAGAGCAAGTCTAATGAGTGGTTTTGAGGCAGTGTAACAAGAAGCAAGGTCACAAGGCTGCTGGATTTCATCTTTGAATAGCACTGTCAATTTTTAAGGCACAAAATGACATTGCTGTTCAAGACTAACCGAGGATCCTTACAGAAGAGAAATAAAGAGAAGAAAAATAATAAGCTTTTGGATGTCTATAACAAATGGAGTTCCTAGAGGCTGCTTTTTTTTTGTCAGCGGAGTTCACACCAACTGCCAATATGTCTCAGGACTGATTTCCTATTTTGCACACCAAAGTCTGTGAACCAGAGGTGTCCTTTTAATACTTATACAGTAATTATTTCACTGTTTACAAGGCAATTTCCTCTAAATCTCTGTTCAGTCTTTAGGATTATGTCCTGTAAGATGTTTGGAAAATGCTAAGAGCAAGTAAAATTTCTTAGTGGGAGAAATTCTTTCCTGGGGGAAATCTGTCCTGCTTTAAGAGAAGACCTAATGCCCTCCTTTAGGTCTGTACAATATAGGGAAAAAAAAAAAAAAGAAAGAGGTAGATGTTTTGGAAATACAGGAGTAGTTCATTAAAATTTATCAAGATAAAGGTAAGCAATGTATTTTCACAGAATTAAATTAGAGAGGTAATATTATTTATCTTGGAAGACAAATGAACCATTGTGGATGAGGTAATTGAGAGGTGAGTTGGAAATAATTATATGCCTGCTGAAAAGTAAATAAATAATGTATAAGCATGCAATTTTAAAAAAATCCCTCCTGCTTCGGGGCTATTGCTCTTGAAAAGCTAATAGAATAAGTATCCTGGGAAGAGCACCAATAAAGAAAAGGCTGGTGAGTAGCCAGCTGATGAAGACATGTAATGTTTGTAGTGTTTGTGATGAAAGACAAACTATCTTTTGGGCATTAATCCTAAAGCAGCTGTTACCTTGACAACTGCAGGTAAGTGATGGTTGTAGTGTTCATCTCTCCATATTCGCTTTTAACTACTAATAAAATATTAGAATAGCTTGTCTTTTTAAAGGCTTCATGTGGCTTTCCAAAGGTTTGGATTGATCTGTTCCTGAATGGCAGTCTTGCATATAGAATTGAATTTGGGGAACCTGACACATAGGAAAGACAGGCAGTTATTTATGAGGTCACCTAACTTTGTGGCTGCCTCAGTGGGAAGACTGTTAGGGAAATAAAGCACATTCTGTTTCTGTGCCGTATTTTCAGTGCAGGTCCTCAGGCTGTGTCTGAGCACAGGCTCACCTTGTGTTGTGTCACTGGAACACAGGCACAGCTGCTGAGCTCCTGGCCTGGGTGGGCTCGGAGGTGTCACCCTGTGGTGTGAACACGTTCTCTCCGTGCCTGCCTGCTCTGGTATTCCATTGCATCCCCCATACTGTGTGGTGGCAATGTTCCCTGGCATGCTGGCTGGGGTTCCTGGTGGAAGAAAGCAACCTCAGATGGTAGTGCAGCAGAAAATATCTCTTGCAGCATAGTCATGTGAACAATGCATCAAGAACTAAGTCGTATTTTAAACTGTACTCGCAGTGGCTCTCTCAATAATCTTCTTTTATGGACTGTTCTAGGTCAGCATGGTGTGGTTGGTGAGCCCTCAGAAGGGATAGGAAAAGGCCATTTTGGCATTTCATGCTATCCCAACAACTGACTGCTTCCTCCTGCTCCTGCTCATAGCCCCACAATTAGAATACAAGCTGTACATGTTTCTGACCCTGCTTCTGTGGAAGTGCAGCCTCACTCAGATTTGAATAATGTCTTTGTGTACTATAAAGGGAGTGTCTTACTTGAAATTTGGGTGATCCTCATATGATGTATTAACCAAGTAACAATGTCTGTTCCTTGATTGTTCTTGACAACTCTGTTAAAGGAAATATACTATGGAAACTTCAAATTTTCTGTGTGCAAACTGATCCTTGAAACTGATCCTTGAAGCTGTCGTTAGTGCTCCAAATTGGATTCCCAAGAAATTCATCAAGGTTAACAAGACAACAATTTCTTACTTACATTGCAAACTAGTATTTTTGGATATACTAAAGTTTATAGTCAGTATGTAGACCCCCTGAAAAGAATTGTTCTTTCAAAGGTCCTCAGGATGTGCATGTGTTTTGTCTGTTCATTTGTTTACTGAAAAAGAAAAGGAAGTTCACCAAGAGAGATTGGATTTTGATAGTGAACTTGTGACAAGTTATACAAATATCCTTCTGGGCCTTTTAGTAGATTTTCCTCTATGGAAAATACTTGTTAAATCGTGTACTTAGTTCTATCACACTCTGATATGTATTTTGATGTTTATCTTCTGTAGCACTGAGGCGTTGTGTTTTCAGCTGATGTACATCCAGTTACTTAGCAATAGAATTTAATGTCTTCTATATTAATAGGATTGTTGGAAAGTGTGAACGGTCCTTTGACAGAGCTATTAAGTCAGCCCTGGAAGCTGCAGTTATTTTTATACATGAGAGATAAACAGAGAGAAGTTTAATATTGATACTGAAAATTTTATTCTGATCCGTAGCACCTTGTGATCTATGGCATAGCCTTAGGGTATGAGCTCAACAAACTGATCACAGAAAATTGGGTAACTGCTTTCTCAGTTCAGGCTTTTGTCCATATATTAACTTCATACAGTTTTGTGCATTTTGTGCATGTAGGTAAGTGTACCAATGTTTTAAGTTTTTGTTGCAGAAAAGGTTTTTCAATTCCCTTCTTTTTGACAGCAGAAGAAAAATATTCAAGGCGCAGGGCTGTGAGATTATTAAAAAGCTGCAAGTCTTATTCTTGGCAATGAAATGAAATTATAAGTAAACACTACTGACATATTCATCAGTTTGATTTGTTCTCTGAGACTTTATAGAGCAGCAGAAAGGCTTCAACAGCATTTGCCTATTTAATGCTGCAGCTGTTTCTAGTTTGGAGAACACAACACACAGAGTTATCAAAAATGACCAACCAAAAATTGAGACACGTTCCAAAACATTGTCAAGAGAATCAACAAGGATGATTTCTGCTTTCTGCCCTTCTTCTTGTCTCCTGGGATCATCTGCCTTCCATCATCATCAGTTTTATCTGGCCTTCTAGGTCTACTAGACATTGAATGTGCTTTGTTAGCAATGTGTTGGAGATTCTGGTCAGTAGGGTGATGACAACATCTATGGGTACTGAATAGAGAAAACATGGACATAAACTGAATGCCAGTTTGAAGGAAGTGGGATAACAGCAAGGCTCATCCTGTGTTGTAGCAGGTGTTGGCAAGATTAGTACAGTCAGGAATATATACAATTAGACATATTACATCGTATGATTTGATACAGAGCCAGAGGAAGAGATCTTCCTCTGTGTTACAGTACAGTAGAAACTGTGTAACACTTTCAGCAATGTCCTTTGCAAGAAAAAAAAAAATGAAGTAGTTACAGTATTTCCACTGGCCTTAGTTCAAGATGGAAATAAAGAAAATTAGTATCAACTCTTTTGCTGGGTCACTGCAGAACACTTTTTGGCATTCTAGCAAGAGCAGTTTGGTTGCCAGGAGACAATAAGTTAATTTTGGAAGGTAATGCCCTCCAAGCAAGCAACGCCAGCATTCTAGATCAGAGTAAAATATAATGCTCTGTAGCCAGAAGATTGCCTTTTAAAATTATTTACCTCTCTAGCTTACTGATAATAAACAAACTGTGGTTCTGCATTGTCTGTTGCTGGCAGAACAAAATCCTGAACAGTAAAATCTTAGGGTGCTGTTAGGTAATCAACATAAACATAATGCTGCAGCAGGCTCATCTAGGTTAAGCCATCTGCTGACTATGCTGGTACATATGTCAAATGACAGACTGCCAAAACCATTTTTCATGATCCTAAGATACAAGGGAGACCAATGAAATGTTAGAAGGACAAATTCAAAACAAGTCCGCAATTAATGTGTGGCATTAATTTCACCATGTGGAACATGGCAACTGAAGGGTTTTGGGACACTGAACATTTACTGATGCTGTTAAAGTCAGTACACAAAACCATACTGACACCTCAGAATGGAAATAGCAGCAGAGCAATGTAAGAGACACAAGAAGCTGTATCTCTGATGGTGGTGCCAACTACAGCAGTACAGAAACTTTTCAGTCTAGCTGCAAAACTGAATCTTCATATATTCAAGTTGTCATAGTTATGGAGAACTCATGGAAGACAAATATTTGAGACAGGACTCACTCATGAAATTGTTTGAGCTTTTCTGGGTGAAGAAGAGATTCGTAATTGTAGGGATTGGTCTGAACTGAAGATCTTTTGATTATTTGGGAGAATGGGTAAATAGGCAAATGGAGTGCAATGGTCAGCATATAGTGAACTCTGACGTTGAACAGTTTTGATGTAGTTCAGGAGAGTTTTGCAATCAGTGACTCATGCAGTACCTGAGAAAGTTCAAGTAAGTTAAGTCAATAAAATCTAGCTGACTGCTAAAATGATGGTAAACTGACAGTGGAATTACAGTATTTGCAGAGAAAAAAACAGTGAGGCCTCAGAGAAGAACTGCAACAGTTATTTGAACATTAGAGAGAATGTCTTATAATGGCATAATTAAAGATTATGATAACTGAGAGGTGACTTGATTATGGTACATAAGTTCCAGGCAAATATCATCAGGTAGTAATATTCTCTTTCAGTCTAAAAAATTGCAGTACAAACCCCAGCATCTGGGAATAAAAAACAAGCAAACCTGTAATCAGATGTAGAAGCAGATTTTTATCAGTGTGGGTGATTAACTTTTGCAATTAAGTGGGTGCTTTATGAAGTATGATATTTTGTGAAACACTTGTAATAGGGACTGTTAGAGAAGTAATAGGGCTTGCTAGAGATGTAGATAAGATGGCTTAGCCTGTGATGTCCAGAGGGGTGTGATCAGATTACTTGTGGTCTCTGAACAGTGTACCATAAAGTATTTTAAAGGTGTTTGCACTTCAGTTGAAAACTTAAAATGGTCCACACTTCCAGAAAGATTGAAAACTATCTGAGAGAATGCTAAACTAAAGAAAGCCAAATTCATAGTGATGTAATATCTTTTATTAAAAATGGGAAAGTAAAGTTGTATCTATATATCATCATTTTAATGTATAGTCTAAAATACCTATTTTAACTTCAAAATCTTGTAGTCTGAGTCTAGTAATTACATTTTCATTCTTAAAATTATTGAAATTTTCACAAATAATGTGTCAATTTTCAACATTAATTACAATATAGGTTTTTAAGCTTCTGTTCTAAGGTGCATCTTGCATTTCAAACACATTAAAATAAATAAGAAAACATTATATTTGTAACAGACTTGTGAGTTTTCAACTTCTGATTTTTTGAACTAGTGTAACCATGGTGGCTATTCCTACATGAAAAAGAATAAATTTATGGTTTTGTTATTGCAATGCCTCATTCCAGATTAGGCTTTTAGCCTAGAAATTACTAGTTCAAGACAAAGATTGCCACAGCAGCTAAATTGACAGCTTTGATAGAAGAGATGGAGTTTGATAGATAGCAATGAGGTTATGCAATGATGCTCTTTGGTCTGCTAGATGAAACAGGACATAGGACTGTTCTGAATTACTTCCTGTATGAACTGGGGGGCTGGGAGCAGGGGGTGTGAGATCCAGTTACGAAGGTGGACTACAGCCTACAGGAAATGCAATGTGAGTACTCTCCAGTATTTCTTTATGGTGTGTGCACAACCATTTTTGGGCCCAGACAGATGAATTATTTTACCTCAGGCACCCATCCAGAATGCTGCTGTGTCAGATGTTACAGGCCTGCTCACAAGCATTGCTTGGATGCTGTTTTGATCGTGAATGTTCATGTTGTGTGACCACTTATACAAGTGTTGGAAGCCCACAAGGTTTTTAGGAGGAATAAAGAGTTTAATACCCTTTACCTTCCCTATCAAACTAGTTTCCTTAATTTCGACTGTGGAGTCTCCCCACTGTGAAACCTAGGGACAAATCAGTATTGAATATACAAGCACCCATTGTCTTTGCTCTACCAGAAGAGAGAAAACTTAGGAGAGCTGACAGAAGCGGCTAAGCTTAAATGAAATTCTTATATTAGAGCAGCAATTGATGGTGGACTTCAGGGCAGCTTGCAAAGGATTTTGTTTTGAAAATGAGCTTGTCCTTATTTAGATGGGGAGCTTTTAGGTCGAAAAAGGGAAATCACATGGTAAGTGGTGCTACAAATTGTTCTCTTTCTGAAACAGTCAAATCGCAGGTTGCCACTGCGGTCTCTTGGCTCGCTCAGCTATCATCAGCTCTCACACTTGAATAAAAGCCTAGGACCTGTAACACTGTAACAAAATACTCATGATGTTCTCATCTTAAACGGGTATTAACTAAACCTCCTCCACTCCATTTTTCGTCTGCTTCCTTTCCACGTTATATCTTCATTATTTTTCCAAATGTTACGGTTCTTATGGGCCATATGGTTCATGTTTGTAGGTGTAATACCAAAGATAATTTTCCCATTTTTTACATTTTAGAACATTTTCATAATGTTAAATAAACCTAATAGGGCATAATTCCATCTTCCCTTTGAAGTCACTTTTGAGCATCTAAATGTTGGATTTATTTGGCCTTCCCTTCCCTTTTGGGTATTATTTCCACAATAATTTTTAGCTTCTTCCCTCTCTTTTTCTCATTCACTTCTTACAGACTACTGTAGAACCAAAAAACCCCCAAAAAAAGAACATTCATAACTATTATTTATTTTGTTTTAATATTCAAAATGATAAATTCATATATATATAAGCAAATTAATGAGACCAAACTCACCTTGAGTGTAAGTGTTCTCTAGTTATTATTGGAGATTATATTTCTGTTCTCTAGTTATACTGGAGAGTAATTACTTGCCATATCCTCTATATTGGGCTAAAATCTGTTGCCTTTAAAATTGTAAGAAGTTTACATTTTACTTCAATGGAGGCAGGATATAATTCATTAATTACTGAAAGAGAAATATTTAAAAGTAAGGTTTTCCCTAGGAAGGCAGCACCCACCAAAATACTGCCATGGAAATTAGGTGGCAGAACAAGCCCAGACCATAAAAGAAGTTGTGGGTGCTAGGAGCTATAAGAGGAAAACTCTCTCCTCCACTCTAATCTTGAATGATAATTTACAAAAAAGAGAAGAAATCTTTTCCTGTTAATGTGTAAAATGCTAATGAAAAGTTATATAAAATAATTAGAAAATCGACAGAAACTTGAATATCTGAAGGAAGTTTATTAGTAATACCTGAGTCATGTACTGTGGAGTATGAGAGTAGTTTTGCAATGGGAATGGTAATTTTTGGTAAGATGAAGTTGCCAGTAGAACAGTAATGAATCCTTGTAGAAGGGATTATTTCATTATGATCTGCAAAATTTCACTCCTTTGACTTGTCTGGATTTAAATTTCCACTTTACATAATTTTGTTCAAGTATTATCCAATATATTTAAATTAATAAAGAGCTAGTTGGATCTTGGCCTTTCAGAAGAAAATAAATATCACTAGCTACAATACTTTAAACAGTGAATCAAGGCTTCCTCAGCTAGAATGAAATAATGTTAATTATCACTAATTATTTTTTACATCTGCCTAACATAAAAATTGCATATTAAACAAGAGGATGGTAGATAATATATAATGACTTAATAGTATATTAGAATGGCTATTGTGTTAGGTAGCAATAAAAGTAATGAATAATTTTTTTATCATATTAGTGTATTTAAAGACATCTCTCCTGCTGATCTTCAGTCTTGTACTAATCGTGTATCCAAGCAAAAGAATTTTTTCTTTTCAAAGTGCAAGTAGAAAATTTAAGAGATAAACCAGCTTGTCTTTGGCTTCCACAGAAAGCTGTTTATTTTGCCTCATGCAGTGCTGGACATGTGCACTGAAGATGCAGTTTGCTTTTGCCAGATAATGCCAAGCTTCCAAGCAAAAAAATTTTACAATTCTTATTTAAATTTGATACTATTTCCAGTGTTGTTATTCAAGACAGATTTAGAAATATTGCTGACCCAAGTGTAAGCCTTCTACAACCTGAGAGTGCTTTGATCCAAATGTAAGCTGATACAGAGAAGTTTTGTAAGCCTGAAAAGTGTAGGGTGTAGGGAAATTCCTGATCCCCAAATTCCAGCCTGATTATGGAACCATTAGTTTTATGACAGCCAAGGACCTACAATAGCAATGACTGATCCCTTGATTTGTGTTAGAATTTTCTACCAATGGTTGCATTATTTGGAAATATTTTTTTCATTAATATTTTTTTCATTTTCATATTTGGAAATATTTTTTTCATTAATATTTTTTTCATCTCCTTGAAAGTCTATTGAAAATGACCTCATTCTTTAAGATTTAAAAATTGTGCTTTACTCTGTGCTGTACTTGATTTTTGTATTTAGGGGTATCACCAAAATTTTAATGTATAAAAAATAAAAAAAGAGAAGCCATGAGGGTTTCAAGGAGTTATGATAGTTATTGAAGATCCTTATATACATAAACAAAAATAAGTGACTAAGATTAGCACAGAAACTGAAGACAATATGCTGTCAATTGCAGTATATCAAAACTGGTGTGCAGTGGACATCTCTTCTGACAATTTTTTTTCTTTTTTTGGTCATGTAACTCTGGGCAGCAGGTCACAACCATCAACACCTACTTGTCTACAGCACAAAACGTATTTGTAAATTGTACGTTGTATTAGGTATAATGACAAAGGCAAAATGCCTGTCAATCACAGAAACACACACACATACATTTATCCCACTGTTCTCAGTGCAGTTCTCTCAGGTTTACAGTGGGATAGGTAGGGATACAGGTGCTGTATAAGCAGGATTAACTCACAGGAAAATCAGACATTAGGCCTTATTTCTTCTCATTACTTGGGCACCTAAGGGAGCCATGTTGTTATAATGAGAGCAAAGATGCTCGATAATTTTAATGTGCTTAAGTATCTCCATTTCAGAAGAATCTATTTGGTTTTATTACGGATACAGTATGCAATTTAGTTGATAATAGCAGCATTGAGCCTTGAAATTAAGCAACACAGCTAAGGAAGGGCTGTGTGACAAAATGTGTTTCATGTCTGTAATTACAAACTTCAAAAACCCTCTCTTCCCTTGAAATCTCTTAAAGATTGCCATCTAAAGGGAAATTTCTTTAACTGAGTTGAATACTGGATATTTTCAAAACTCGTGGGAGAATCACAGTAACGTAAGAAACGGTAACTCTAAGACTGTTGTAGTTATAATTATTTTGCAAGAATCACCTTTTTCCCCAGGAAGGCAGCAGTGATCATGATGTATCCTCTAGAAAGATATCCAAATGTTTCTCAGTGCATATCACCTGCAGCTCAAGGTCTAATTACTTGAGTTCACTATTTTCTTGTAATAGCATTTCTGTTTTGCAGAAGGCTGAAGATGAGTCATGGAGGAATTGTCTTCCAATCATGTTAGCATCCATTCACACAGCTGCTTAAAAGGATTTTAACAGGAGATGCTTATTCACTAGGATGCCTCAAAAAATTGGATTCTGCAAAATGTACCCATGTGAAAATCTGTGAAATGCACATGAGCAGCTTCACTTGAACAGTGACTATCATTCAACAGTTACAGAGCTAAGTTAATGACTCTGAAACTTTTTAGTCCTATAAATTTGATAGTTATTTCGCTGGTGTTGGTAGTTATGACTTCAGGGTGGTTGAAGAGGAGCAAACCACAAATCTAGGCTTTCAAAGCTTAATTCTACAGCTCCTTAATTCTTTCAAATACAAAAATCAGCAAAATATTTCCTGATGTGTTTTGGTGTTGGAATATCATATTTTCCTCTGGTCATTTCATGTGGCTTTGTGCTTGTACTGTAGGACTGCAGTACATTTATCAGGAGTGTAGTGTGACATCTTGGAGAAGTAGTAGGAAGGAATCTGCTGCCTCCTGCCCACTCCTTCAGTGAAGGTGTCCTGAAGCCCAATACAGTATTTAATTTCTATTTATGTGTTCCCTCACTTTGACTAGGAAGTTGATCTTAGATCTGTGGGAGGAAACAGACATTTTTTGACATACACATACTTGAGAAAAGCTATGAGACTATTATTTCTGTATAGTGAGCATAGACACAACCAGAAGTGGGACTTAAATCCCATAATGTAGCCTCGGGCCAGTTCTTTTTAGGGATGTATATGTCAGAAACATGTGACAATAGGGAGCTGAGATGAAATGCTGAGTTACAGTTGTCTTTGTTATTCACTGCTAGTTTGGCTTGCAGTGTGTCTGTGCAGGCTCTTTTGGTGAGATGACAGCCATGGGAGTACAGCTGTTCTGCTTTGAGGGCCAGCTCATCTGGAGACGACAGATGCTCTGAGCTGGAGCAGAGCCTGAACTGTGAGCCCAGCTGGATGCTAGCTGGCTTCTTGCTGGTCAAACATCTTCTCAAAGTCAGGCGTACTGAGAAGCGCAGCACAGAGACACAGATGTCTGAATAAGCTCAGCCAGGCTCCAACTTGGAATATTAGCTGGAGTGCAGTGCTGGCCCTTGTAGACCTCCCAGCAGAGCATTCAGTAGTGACAAACCTGAAACTCAAAGAGGGACTCTCCTAAAGTTTCCTTGAGGGAAAGGAGATGACAGTTTCTTTTTGGGGCATTTTGCTTTTTAGCTTAACAGTGATGTGTTAATGCTTGTAACAGGCTTGAGGCAGCACTGTGGCCCCAGGCAGTGTTCTGGGAAATAAAAAGCCATGATGTCCAAGTGACTCTGTGACATATCTGGGCTTGAGTGTTACTCATGCACATCTGTCCTTTGTCCTGAACTCCTGAAGCCACCCTAGCAACCTGCTATGTAGCTAAAAAGTAAAAGATTCTTAAGGAGACAAGAATTGTACAGCAATTGAGGGAAAGGGTTTTCTGGTTGTATTGGTTGTGGATGAGGATGGAAGGTAGAATTTTTTTAGTAATTAAAATATTTTAGAATAAATGTGTTTGTTCTTTTTAAGCACAGTATATTGTCTGAGAAAGCCAAGTTGGCATTGGTGTAGAGGTTGTGTGGGAGACCTTTTCATTTACCCACTAATACTTAATGGCATTAGATAGCCCTCAGACACACTTGTCATTGATTTGCTTACGTGTTCTGGAGAAAGTACCAGATGAGCAGTGAGGCTCTGTGGTACGTAGCTATTACGTATTTGCCTTGCTGCTTAGCTTGACCACTGCCAAAGTTTCTTTCAGGACTTTCAATAAATCCCTAGGGTGTGTTATAAAAAAACTTCTATATGAACCCATTAGGAATTCCCAGACAATGTCCAATGAGGGAGACCCCTAGGATTTCTTAACATTAAAATACTGCACAGAGGATTGAATGAAATATTGTAAAAAACATTTGGAATACTATCAAGAACTTTATGATACAGACCACTTTATGATACAGACTACTGACATCTTTTTTTCCTATGGAAAAACATTTGCTATTTTCATGTAATAATTGAATATAATATGTAAATTTGGTCCTTTATTGTATGTTTAGAAGTGGCTGTGTAGTCTCCAATCACTAGCAGGACTCCAGCAGATCCTTATCTCCCAGAAACAAAAACATATAGCTCGTTCCTGAGGTATGGTTTAGAAATTGAGACATATTTCCCAGTGAAGTTCATTTTTTTCCATGAGTTAGCTACAGCTTCCTCATTATCTCCTGTTTCTATAACCTTTTTTACCTCTTTACTCTGTCTGCATTCCAGAGGATTTTTTGAGTATAACCTGTTGAGACCTTTTCCTCAGATTCAGAAACAGCTGCTTCACAAATTAGTAATTGTCACAATTCTTACTGAGAAGTTTTTGGGCACCAAAAAAAGGCTGTCCCACTCATTGTTGACATGCAAACCATAGCATATTGCAATTAAAAACCTCCTCACTGTGGAAAAGAAAAGCTTCTCTCCTGTGGAAAATGCTGTGTGTGCAGCAGGTAGGCTATCAAGGAAAATTAGGCATATTAGGAATTTTGCCTGCTTTAGTTGAGACTGGGCAAAGAAAATTTTGGCTTGAATAGCAGATGATGTGCAAGATATGATTTCTTCTTTTGTTTAAGAAAAAATAAATCCCAATAGCCCATCAGTTCCAGAGTAGTCTCAGAAAAAGGTCTAAGGACTTTCATGTCTTCTGCAGTGAATTACATATTTATGTTCAAATCAATTGGACATTAAGAAAAAAAAGAAGAGAACCATTTGTCAGAAATATCAGCTTCTATTCAAGAAAGCTTCATCACAGTTGTTACAATTCTATTACTCCCCTGCATGCCAAATCAATCAGAAGAGCTTGAAGAAAACAATCAAAGACACATTTTTAAAAGATTGTTCTTGTTTGAATTAGTCTCCAAGATCTTTCAAATGGCAAAGCCCACATTAGGATTTTTCTAAATTTCAGTTCATGAGGCTCTCGTGTGTTAGATTTAAGTAGGCTACATACAATAGCTTTTTATTTTTGTAAAGTACTATGAAGCCAGTCAGAGCCAGACAATATAATTAGTATTTCTTATTCCCTGGACAGTCCCAGTAAGGCTGTTACTAACTTTGATAACATCATGGCGAGTGACTCAGATACACTTCCAGATAATTTTGCATTGAAATTGAATGCATAATTTCTATTATAAGAAAAGGGAGATAATTAATGGCTCTGATTTTATTTAAAATATTTAAGCCTTGTTAACTCTTTCAGATAACTTTACAGAAATAATAGAATGAAACTGAAGTGTAGAACTCTAATTGCTGGATATCAATTATGAAATTATTATTTTTCACTAAGATGCTAATGTGAGCTTTAAGAAGCAAGATAGAAAAATTGACCAATACTCTGACAGAACAGTGTGAAGACAGAAGGCAATGTCCCTTACAAAGGCACTTTGGCTAGGAATGCAGATGGGTTTCTTCCTTGAGACAGATACAGTGCTCATCATTGAAAGCTCTCCTCTTTTAGACATTTGTCTGTCTCATGGCATTAACAGTTTGGCATCTGCAAAAGCTCATCCATATGGTGAAATTTAACCACATTAGGATGGCATTCATGGAAGATAGCACATGGCTCTTGTCCTCAGCTGGCTTCTGGAAAATGTGAATAATGGGGTTTGTAGTTCTAGGAAAAAAAAATTCTACCTTTTCCTAAGAGTTAGATTTCCGAATCTGGAGTATTTGGCTCTTTATCTACAGAGAATTTTCTGGAAAAGTCTAATGGTATTATTTCAAAAATTTAGCCTTATATTCAGGGATTCAATAAAGTCTTTCAATGCTCTTGTCTGACACAGAGAACTTGTGCCTAAGTCTAGAGTCCCCTTGAGGTTCAGTGCAAAATTTCCTAGACTAGAATTTAAGTGAGCTAGCTCAAAAGCTGAATGTGGACTACCTATGAGTGTGGATCTGCTTGATAAGTAAATTAAGCCCTCTGTATTGCAGTTCTGCTCAAGATGGTGAACAAAAAGGTTAGATACTGATGTCAGAGCCATTAGGGACTTAAAAACATATCAACAGGCAGACAAGGGTAAAATTAAAGACTTGGATCTCAAGAGTAATGGCCATTCCTGAAAATGCAACCTCACACATTTGTGGTAGAAAGCGAGGTTAAAAAAAGCAGCCTGAGGCTGTAGAACAAAAGATTGTCCCCAAGAACCTACCAAAGGGAGTGGAAGCTATTAAGGGAACTAATGTCTCAGATCTTAAAATTAGGGATTTTTTTTTGCAGCTACAACAGAGGTTGTTTCTCTGTTCAAAAATTTTGCTGAAAACTCACTAGAAGATGAGAAAACTCACATTCTTTTGTTTCTTTCTTTCTGTTATATCTTCATGCTTACTGAATGTAGCTGTCTACAGTGAAATTACTCATATACCTGTAGACTGCTTTGTAAGAGGTCATATTTCTGACTAAACTCCTTTGAACTGTAATGACCAAAGAATGTGGCATTTCAACATGTTTCTGTTCTTCTTTTCTTTTATAGAACCACAGAATCACTAAGGTTGGAAAAGACCTCCATGGCTGAGTCCAACCATTAACCCAACACTACTATGATTAAACCATGTCCCCAAGTGTCACATCCACACATCTTTTGGACATTTTCAGGGATGGTGATTCCATCAGTTCCCTAGGCAGCCTGTTTGAATGCCTGACCACTCTTTCAGTGAGGAAGTTTTTCCTAATATTCAATCTTAACCTCTGCTGGAGCAACTTGAGACCTTGTCTTTTCACTTGTTACCTGGGACAAGAGACCAACCCTGACCTTGCTACAAACTCCTTTTAAGTGGTTGTAGAGAGCGATAAGGTTCCCCTTGAACCTCCTTTTCTCCAGGCTGAACACCCACAGCTCCCTCAGCCACTGACCATAAGACTTGTGCTCCAGACCCTTCACCAGCTCTGTTGCCCTTCTCTGGATTTGCTCCAGCACCTCAATGTCCTTCTTGTAGGGAGGAGCCCAGAACTGGACACAGCACTCGAGGCGTGGCCCCACCAGTGCTGAGCACAGGGGCACCATCACTGCCCTGGTCCTGCTGGCCACACTATTGCTGATACAGGCCAGGGTGCCATTGGCCTTCTTGGCCACCTGGACACAGCTGGCTCATGTTCAGCCGCTGTCAGCCCTGAGGTCCTTTTCTGCTGCGCAGCTTTCAGCCACTCTTCTCCAAATATCTAGTTCTGCATGGGGTTGTTGTGACCAAAGTGCAGGACCCGGCACTTGGCCTTTTTGAACCTCATACCCCTGGCCACGGCCTGTCAATCCAGCCTGTCCAGATCCCTCTGCAGAGCCTTCCTGCCCTCCAGCAGATCAACATTCCTGCGCAGCTTAGTGTCATCTGTGAACTGACTGAGGATGCACTCAATTCCCTTGTCCAGATCATCAGTAAAGATGTTAACAGGACTGGCCCTGAGCCCTGGGGAGCCCGACTAGGGACTGGCCACAAGCTGGATGTAACTCTCTTCACCACCACTCTCTGAGCCCGTCCATCCAGACAGTTTTTCACACAGTGAAGTGTACATCTGTCCAAGCCATGAGCAGCCAGTTTTTCCAGGAAAATTCTGTGGGAGACAGCATCAAAGGATTTGCTGAAGTGCAAATACACAAACATCCTCAGCTCTTCCCTCATCTACTAGGCAGGTCACCCTCTCATGGAAGGAGATCAGGTTTGTCAAGCAGGACCTGCCTTTCCTAATCCCATGCTGTCTAGGCCTGATCCCCTGGTTGTGCTGTATGTGCAATATGATGGCAATCAAGATGATATGTTTAATAGCCTTCCCTGGTACCAAGGTGAAGCTGATAGGCCTAGTTCCCTGGCTCCTCTTTCTGAACCATCTTGTAGATGGGTGTCCCATTTACTAAATTCTGGAAAATCAGGCCTCTCAGTTAGCCAGGACTGCTGGTTAATTATGGAAAGTGGCTCGGTGAGCACTTCCACTAGCTCCTTCAGTACCTTTGGGTGGATCCTATCTGTCCCCTTGAGCTTGTGTGGGTCTAACTGATGTAGCAGGTTGTTGACCAGTTCCCTTTGGATTATGGATTATGGATTATGGGGACTACATTGTGCTTCCTCTCCCTGTTTCTAGCTCTAGGGGCTGGGTATCCCAAGGACACCTGGTTCTACTGAAGAAAAGAAGACATTATGTATTTTCTCATCTTTTGTCACTGTATTTCCCTCTGCATCCAGTAAATGCTGGAGAGTCTCCTTAGCTCTCCTTGTGTTTTTGATTCATAGGAACATTTTTATTGTCTTTCGTGGCAGCAGACAAAGTTCTAGCTGAGCTTTGACCCTTCTATTTTTTTCCCTGCATAACATCACATCCTGAAGTCCTTCCAAGTTGCCTGCCCCTTCTTCCAAAAATGATACAAATGAATATTCCAACAAAAGAATAGACCAAACTTGCCACATCAACTATAATGCAAAGTCACTTCTTTAGGTTAGGCAGAAGTATCCCTCTTATAGCCGAGGAAAACAACTTCCTCTGTCTAGCCTTTATGGATGTTATAATTTCTTTTTTTGAGACAATCCTTTCTAATAAATATATATGTACCACTTCCCCTTCCTTCTTTGCTGGTAAGCCTATGTAAATGTTTCTTATAGATCCAAGCCAGCCCTTCAGGATCTATAAAGAGGCATATTTTAAAAAGGCGTAGATTAGATTATCAAAGTTCTGAAAGGAATTTTGTTGATCTTAGGGACAAATTGGTAAGAGATGGCCAAGAATGCCTTCATGTATTACTGTAAATGATTTATGAACCCTGGGTTTTCATGGCATGTTAAAAATTCATATGAACATTAGATTTAAAATTTAATTATCTGAACTAGCTGAAGCACTTCTTCAGGCTTGTAATTGGGCAGATATATAGCATTATACACAGCAAGGGAGACTTGGGACTTGTGTCCAGATCATCAGATGTATTATGTAGCCTACTGTCATTGACAAAGAGTCTAAATTTGGTATTTGAATAACTTGGTATCTCCCTTTAATCATCCAAATACAGAATATGTCAATAATTTGTGTTCATTCTCAGCCTGATTTTGCTAAATCTCTTTAGACATATTTGGATTAGTAGACAGTAACAATTCATTTAACTAGGAAGCACTACTAAATGTGAGTGGTGATAGTGAAATCTGACCCTGCATCTGCTCTTTGCTATCTTTCTGGTTTTGGAAAAATTGTAAGACAGTTACCTTGCACTTAATTGTCTTTTTTATTCAAATCACATAGCTTTGTTGGGGCTGTATTCCTCTTACTTGACCAGAGTCATCTGAGCACATTATTGAAGCACACTAAACATGTGCTCCAATTTAAATTGTTGAATTGGCTTTTTAGCAGAGAGTATGAGGGACCAGTGGAAGGCAGATCATCCCACCTTTTTAAGAGTGTGACCAACTGCCTTGTGCAGCTGCCTGTCTCTCTCTCCCTGCTATCCATATTGGAGTATGGACTGTTAGGTAGGTAAATACACCTGGTCAGTGTAGGGAGTTTTAGGTACCAAGTTACCAGAGATTAATCCATCAGAGATGTCTTTTTTTCTATTTTTATTTTTCTTTTTTTCTTTTTTCTTTCTCTTTTTTTTTTTTTAATTGAGAAATCAGACAGGGACCTATAAGGTCCTATTTTTTGTACAATAGCAAAGTATTGGCAAGGAAACTGCTAATGAAAGATTCTGCTAGTATTCTCTTAAATTCCTAACAAAATAAAATTATTGACAATGGAAGTAAACAGAGAGATAGAATCACCATTTAAAACTTCAACCAAGATGGCAAATAAAATATTTTTTATGTGTGCTTATGGGATTTAATTTGCTAAAATAGCTTCTCTGAGATTCCTGGAATAAGAAAGCTAATAAACTGAAAATCTTCAGTGTTCCCAAAAGGAGTAGCTCTTTAAGCATTTGGTTTGAGAATTTGTGTGAACTGGAGGAAAACTCAAAGAGTTATATTGTCTTAATTGTACTTAAATTTGAAATTTAAAGGGATACAGTCTTCTAATCTATATTAGAAGGTGTTATAGCTTTGAAAGAGCTGAGATAAAGGAAAATTAAACTATTTACAAATAAAGCTTTCTTGCATAAAAGAGAGAAAGCAATAACTGATATGGGTAATGTAAATGTTTATATTTCAAATGTTCTCTGCCAGACTTCGTACCAAATATCAAATATTCAAAGATATTTAATCTGATTGTTTATCTTACTCCAGATGGTAAAGAATTGCTCCTTATTGTGGAGGTGAGCATGACAATCACAAGTATGCACTCAGTAGAAAGGAATGCCCCCAGTTCTGTAATAGAAATTTATAGCTCTTGGCTTGATGGTCATTTAAGGCATCTCTTGCTAAGAGGCTGCTTGTGTAAGAGGAAGCTGCAGGCAAATGGAGGTATCAGATACTGCACCTTAGTTTTCAGAGAAGTTACTGTGGTTGTCACAGGACTGGCAGTTCTCGTCCTTTTGGCTGATGATCTTATGATTTTTGATGTTGTCTCCTCCATGGAGCCTTGTTATCTCCGAAAGGAAATGTAACCAGCTATGAGCCTGTGCACTTACATCTCCTTTGGGGAAATGGGGGCAATCAGTGAAGCAGCACAACACTGGCAGGTACTGACCGGCCTTTCTGGCAGCAAGAATCAGCCTGCTAGAAGTGGCTTCCTTTGTGAAGGCATTGATTAGGCTACAGTGTTGATTAAAAGGGCCTCACTGCAGGTGAGAATCTTGTCCCTGTCTCTCCTTATCTTATCATATCCTTGTGGCAGCCTTGGACTAGGAATGTACAGTCTATTCTCTGGAGATCAGGGATCTCCTATCATGATAATGGTCACTGACAGTGGAGAATGTTACATGAAGAACATACCCTCCACTGACCAACAAGTGGTTTGTGTTTGAGACAAACAGTTTTTCTCTGAGGCAAATTCCTTCAAAACTTGCCACCTCTCCTCCTCAGAGTAGACAAACAGATAACCATTGCTGAAATATTTTTTTTTTTCTTTAGAGCCCTGAAAATTCTCAGTAGTAAAAGAGTAATAATAATAATAAACTTGTAGGGCTTGAGGTATAGCACAGAAATAGGTTTCCTTTTCCCTGTGGACAGTCACTGCAGAAATACCTGCTGCCTGCACTGGGACCAGCCAGCCAGTCCTTTGTGAGTTAGGCCTATGCAGAACAGAATGTAAAGTTTGCATTAACCTTGAGTGATCCTTTGATCTCAACAGCTGTATGTCCTGAATGCACACCAGTATGAGCTCTGAAAGGGTTTGTTTATATGATCTTCCTCCATCATCCTTCTCATAAGACTCCTGAATAAGGTCATCAGTACTCATGGAAAGGTTTCAGAGTCTTGAAGATATGTTTAAGAGGTGTAACACAACCTAGCCTTCTACCATAATGCAGAATTCAGCTCCTGCATCCTGAGGTAGTGGGCCTTTTGGGCTGGGGTGTCCAGTAAACTGATCTCCAGACTCAGATAAGAGGTTGAAATGTGAGAGCTGAGCTAAATAGACAAGGCAGAATCATGGGATTACTGACTGATCTATACCCCTCATACTACTCATATGCTTGAGGAGTGATTCCAATGAGTATGGGTTGAGAGTCTGTGTAGAGCAGAAAAATACAGTTAAATGAACAAATGCGACACATGTCCAAAGCAAAAACGTTTCATTTGTAACAATACCAAACAGAAACTAGGGACAATATCATGACTCTTGGAGAAGAGCACTGAAAATTTCTGATAAATGTTTGTTTCTATTATTAAAATATGATCTACATATATACTACATACATATGATATAAACCAAACTGTGGAGTAGTACAAGTAAGACAAGAACTACTAATGCTACAAAATAGTATTAAACTCCAACAAATTATATGTTTCAAAAAATATTTTGAGTTCATGTCTATATAGTACCAAGGAAAGCCAGTCAAATTTCTAGTTGGTTTGCTTGTAAGTATTTTATCAAAGCAGCACAAGAATCTCAAGGGGCACTTCACATTAGTAGCAAGTACAAATTTGGGAACAGAGTGTGGTCTTGTGATTCTTACTCTGAATCAACTGAAAAGAACACTTTTTTTTTTTTTTTTTTTTAGGTTAAGACTCATAAATCCTAACATCCCTATATTTTGCCATCTGATCTGGTTTCTGAACTCCAGTCTAAATAGGTCTCATACTGACTTAAGGAATATCTAGACATTCACTCAAATGAAGACAGTAAGGTTCAGTTCAGTGGTCGAAGTCTAGATTTCAGTGCCATTTGTGATGACCCAAGGAATCCTGCCAGGCTTCCACACTTCTGCAGAAAAGCACAGGTTTTGAACAGTTCCTACATTGTATTTTCTGGTCTTGTGGGAATATTTCAGATGCACAGTTTCCTTTCTGTAGCCATCTAAGCTGAGATAATTTCAGCTGTGAGGAAGTACTTGTAACTTCGGTTATATAACTAAACATACTTTCAAGCAGATGGCTCAGCAGCATCCATTTGTCTGATTTAGTGGGAATTGTATATGTTGTCCAAGTGCAGATATGTGGTTAGCAAGCTCTAAAAATCTTTACTGTGATGCAGTTCTAGTGCACAGCTATGTGACAAGTGTGATTGGTAGTGGTTAAACTGGTAGAAGCCAAACAACTTACTGTGTAAGCATATCCAGAGAAGGTAAAGAAGGTCCCTGCTCCCTGTCCCTCTGAATGCAATAACATTGAGCATCCTGGCCCTTAACAGACATTTCCCTTCAGGTCTTCATTGCAATTCCTGTCAAAATACAGAGATGACAACCTAAAGTCAACTCGTGCTCAAGAACATTTTACACAGCTTTTCTATTTAAAGATTTTGAGAGTACTGCATTTCAACCACATCTTTTTACTCCTTATGCCAGGTGCTTTTCCTGCCACTGGTCATTCTCTTGAGGCCTAAATGCTCCAAGTAAGATCAATGGAGGAACATGTTTATTTCTCCCAGCTGGCAACAACAGTATGCTTCCAAAGGAGAAATCTGAATGTTCTTGGAAAGTAAGCTCTATGGGTAAGTCTAAAATAGCTAACCATTTCAAAGTCTGCTAAGGTTCTGTTGTGTATTTTGGGTGATCTTACTGCTATTGGGATCCTTCAGAGGCATAAGAAAAGTGAACCTACAGCTTTAGTGAACTAAAAAGGGTATATTTTCAAGATGAGAAGTGAAATTCAGAAAGACAGTTTGTTATAAAAAGTGAAAGAAAGTTTTGTCAACAATTAAGTGAAAACCTCTGTTAAAGACCCAGCTGGAAATTACAGGCAACTCCCTTCAAAATGGAAATAATTCCATAATATACAACCAGGATAGGAACTCAATAGTTGCTGCCCCTGTGAGTACAGTGAATCCCCCTGCTCAGCATGGGTCTTCTTGGGAAGTAAAGCTGAGGGAGCTAATGCCTGGATCAAGGATTACTACCAAGTGAGGTAGTGTTCTTTTGTGCCTGGAACTGCAACAGACCGGACTAGCAGTTCAGCAGCCTTGTCAAGATTTTCCACAAGATTTTTCTCCTTTCTGGAGAAGGAAAAGGAAAATTATTTAAAAGTTTTAGATATGGAAAGAGAGTAGGATTCCCAGGACCTAATAATTGACTTAATTCCTATCCAGAGCATAGCCTAGATGTGCTTTCACCTACACACCTGCAATTCTGTGGCCTGGGGAGGGGGCACAGGGCTTTAGGAGAGTAGATTGTGGGTAGTATATGATATACAGTCTTTTCTTCAGCCCCAAAAAGCCAAATTCTGAAGATGTGCTGATCTTTTAATCAGATACCTATCAAAGCACTGGCTGGAGATGAACAACTCTTTTATGAACAACTTATTATCTAAAGTTAGACATGGCCTTTGAGAAAGATCTTTGAGGTGTGGTGTCTGGAATGCATATCATTGTTCTTCAGCACTCACTTCCACTTGCATTTCTGAATCTGAGTTTCCTCTTGCTCATAGGAGGATGCAGAAAGATAGATTCTGGAATGAAGTAGTTGAGGTAGAAGGTTTTGATGAGACTTTTTGATAAACATGGATAGAGATTTGCTCATCCCATCCCTCTGTGTGAAGACCCATAAAAATAACAGCAGTTCTTCCCAGATCTTAAGAAGCTCCTACTTATTATTGAGTTCATTTTTATGGGGTTGAGAAAAAGGCACATTTTTTACTAAGTTTGTTCTTCTGGACTGAGAGGACTCTGCAACTCTTCAACACATATTCTTTGCTTGGATTTATTTTTAGTAATGTCCTCTTCGTTTTTTGGTTTTTGTTTTTTCCCAAATATCCTTTTTATAAAATTAAATTAAACTGAAAAAGAAGGGAGAGAAAATCAGTTTGCAATGAAGCATAAGACTCTTCACTTTGTTACCTTAACATAAAAATGGGCAAGGGCAAAGATCCTGGAATATAACAGATCTATGAGCCATCTCTAAGAACTGCTTCCAAAAATATTCCTTTCCACCAATGCATTTTTAAATACAAAGGAATAGAAGAAACATTTTCAGCATTTCACTGGCTTGAGTATTCAAGAGGAATACCATGGGAATAAGTTTAGAAATACTGAGAACTCACATTCAGACTCTTTGATGTTAACAGCTTTTCTTGCCAAGACAGAATATTTTTCTACTTAGGATAGAAATTCTCACTGTTACACATATGCAGCTAAAGTGAGAATTTTCCTAGTTGTGATGCAGGTTACACAAGAAGGTCTTAGTGGAGCATGTCACATGTGTTTTCTGCTTCTTGGTGATCAGAAGAATTAAATTAGACTAATCTCCCTGCCACGTCCTCTTCCCCCCATGAAATGGGCTGATGGACAAGAAAACAGAGCTCTGTGCTTTGGGTCAAGATGAACACTTTGGGCTATTTGGTCCTGAGAATTATAAGATTGCGTATGCATGGGAAGAATAGGAGCCTCAGGCACTATGGAGAAAAGTCAGAGGACTCTACAGCCCCAGAAAAAAGTTTCTGCTCAGAGCTTAGGGTACCAAAGATCTGACACATTCACAGTAGTTCAGGTAGCTAGTTCAGCAGAGAAAGACAATGTTGAAATTCCTATTCTAAGCTCATCTTCCAGCTGAAGAAAGGAAGAGATAAGAAAGATGCACATGGTCTTGCTGTGATGGATCTTGGTCTGCTGTCAATATGAGGAGACTGTGGACATGCCATCTTTCAATACTGCCCATGTGGCTGCTGCCAGCATGACACACAGGCACTGCCTATTAATGGTGTGTGATCCATTCCATGAGGGATTGATGGGGTGCTCGCTTATTGTATTTCTTTCTGTCCAGTACAATAGAGAGTGGCTTTAGCAACATTTGAAAACATTTGTTGATGGTTCTGTTTTTGCAGTGTTTAAGTGTTTCTTGTTCAATACGCCAAAATCACATGAGAACTGAATCACATTCACCCATTTCCAAACTGTGTGTGCTAATCTGCACAGTATGAGAAATTGATGGCAGTCATTGCATCTTTCAGACAGTAACTCAGGCATCAGAAGAGCCAACTGTATTTTTTTTCAAATTCTAACTAGATTTGTAACGCACCTGGTAAATGTCTGCCCTTTCAGAAACACAATTTCATTTCTGCCGAAATAAGCATTAAGAATACTAATGCAGGTCAAGTAGTTTATTGTTGGTATGAGCAACCCATAATAAGTAACCCATAATGAATCTAAAATTAGTAACAAGTAGCTGCCATTGTATGATTCAAGATTCTTTAAACAAAAGAGAAGGCAGTAAGAAAATCAAAGAAAAAGGTTCCTGAAAAGACAAAAGAAAACAATGTTACAGCTGAGTTGCATTTTTTGCTTTTGCTGTTACACTGTGGTGGGAGAGCAACTGTGAAGGTGAGTAGAGCCTCAGGTAAAGGATTGGAAAAGCTCTGAAACGTATTGGGAACAAAGAAGCCCTGAATCTCTGCAAGAATGGTTTTGAGCTTCAAGAGCCGAATCTGAATGAAGAGTACTACGTCCAGTTTCCCAAATCTCCTGGGACAGCTGGTCAAAAGCCTGGTAAGACCCTGTAAACAGAGTGCACTGAGTCAAATTTGCCTCCACACACAAATAGTTTCTCTGAACAGTTTGCACCACACTGTTCTAGTCTGTTTTAAGCTGTTTCTAAATTGAATAACTAAAGCACTCTGGGACAGAGTCAGTGTCCAGAAAGCTAAGGTGAACTCTGGCTTATTCATGGACTTCATTTGTGGTTTTGGACAAGTAATTTGATCTTCAGTGACAATGATTGTTATTAACTTAGTGGAGGAAGAAAAGTTTATGATTTCTGAAGAGAAGTAGAAGCATTAGGAGCCTGTAGTGTCCTTGACCCAGGAACGGACAAGAATCTCTGTTTTACAAGTACACTATTCACTTTCTGTTTTCCCTCTTTTATCTTTACTTATCTCTGAAGCTGAATTTCAGGTCATACTGAAGACAGTCAGTGAATTGAATTTTTATTATATGCTTCAATTGAGATCAAAATGTCAAAACACTATAGAAAAGTAATCTTTATTTTTAGCCACAGAGAGGAAAAGCATATACTTGAAAAGTCTGTCCTCGTGAAATGTCTGCAGCACTTTTGCAGAGGCAAGAAATGCTAGTACTAAGTGCTTTGTCCTGAAAAGACACTTCCATTGAATAATAGTCCTTGTAAGGTAAATAAACCCAACTCTCCTTCTCTGCATGCCAGATAAGGTCTTTGTGACTTTAGGATGCTGGGATGCAGCTCAGGGTCCAACAGTATGCCACCTTAACCTCTATAGTATGTGCCTGTCAGCAGTCCTGAAACCCTTGTGTTCCTCTATCTCCAGCATACTTAGGTGCAAAATTATGTCATATTGTCCTGTTTTGCATTGTTATTTTATTAACAAATATTTTGTCCCTTTGCTACCACAAAAAAATCCCAATGACTTTCTGCTGCTGAAAACTGACATTATGAAACAAGAAAGAGGAAGGTTTATATCAAAATGAAACCAAACAAAGCAACTGTATCAGAACAAGGTGTTTCCAATCTGATTAATAAAGACAACAGTCTGTGTTCATCTTTCTTCCTAAATTTTGACTTAAATTAAAATATGTATGAAGTACAGCTTACCAATGTACAGATTTTACCCATCCCTACTGTCACTTGGCAGCATTTTCAGCTGATGAATTTGGTCCATCTATAGGTCTGGGATTTGGAGTTCTACTTCCTGGAGAATAGTCTGTGGATCTACTGGGGCAAGATAGGACGTAGTAAAAATTACACTACTGGCACATTAAGGAACCCTGCATTTTTATGTGGATTTCTATAATTGCATTTCATAATAATTATTTTTCAACTAATTTTTCTGCAGTACCACTACAGTTGTATCTCACTTTAGTCTCTGATAGTGAAACAAGAAAAAAAATTTCCCTCTTTCATGGTCAGTTCTGCTTGCTTTACCTCTTGCAACGACTGTACTGAAATCACAAAGAAATCACAAAGACTCTTTCTAGTGAGGTGAACATGAGTTGTCCTGTAAAGCTTGGTTGTACTTAAGTGTTAAATAATAGTGCTTAGCACTTGTGAAACTTAATGCCTTATAATCTTCAAAGCACTTTTCAAATCTTAACTAGTTAATCCCCACAGCAGCTCTGCATGGTAGGCTATGAAGGTCACACATTAAAAATCTCCCATGATACAAGCTTGACTGCATAGTGAGCCTATGGGAAAAAAATATCTGCAGTTATGTTCCTGAAGTCATGAGTGTTTAATTTTACTGGACTGTAACATGGCTTACTTTCAGTAAATTTGTTCTGCTTTCTTATCCCACTCAAAGTAAATCCATTATACCCTGCAGCATGGCTCAGCACACAGTATTATCAAAATTTTCAGGATATTTTTTTATTATTAAAACTCTTGGAAGCAAATGATAAGCAGATGATATGAATTTTATTTAAGAAATCAAGTTTCTATTTCCAGTGATTGCAAAGACCATGTATGGGAAAGGGTCAGAAAGTCCCTAAAGACTGAAGCACTCAGGACAGTAACTACCATTTTTAGCAGCTTCTTTTGAAAATTTGACTTTTGTGATATTAAGATTTCCAGGCACACAAAATATGCTTATACTCAATTTCACTGGGAAACCTAAGCCTTTAGAGACCCCATTTCATTTGGGAAATAGCATGGTTTTTCTAGCTCGAATTTTCTTTGGATTTTCGTGTTCCAGAAAAAAAGAAATTGAATAGTTGCTGCTAAAGAATATTATTTCTTTAGCCTTTTCAGGTCTAAAATTTTCCAAGTTCCAAGAAGTGGAACTACTGATTTTAATTCACTGTAGTACTATCATGAACACCACTGCTTCCATCTGTTTTTTTGTTCTGGTGGAAAACTTTTTAAAACAACATTACAATTCGACAGTAACATTCTAATTCTATGTGAAGACCAAATTCACCAACCAAAGGTGTTAGTCATTGGCTCATGACTACCTCTCAAGCATCTGCATAGAAAATAAGCCTCTCAAAGGTGTTTATTCTTTGTAATAATTATTGCAGAGAGGAAACAGCATCTTTGACTGATGAGGCCTTCTTCCAACGGAAGCAGACATAAAGTAGAGTTTTTGTCACAAGTTGAAAAAAAAATCATCAGTTTTTCAGAATGTCTGCTGAGACACTGCAGCCTTATTTATAAATAGAGCATGATACTTCCCCTCCAAGGCACCAGGCAACTTAATGCCTCCTTTTGCTTTCAAGTATAACTGTCTCTTTGTAAAGCTTGTAATTTGAGAGCTGATCCTTTGTAATAAGGAAGCTCTATGATACCATGAAAACTGACCTCGATTCCTTATTTCCCTACTGCTTCAATCTGGAAACTTTTATTTCCTTGGGTTTCCTTCTCTTTTTTCCCTTGCTTTGTTTTTATTCCTTGTTCTTTTTTCCCTCACCTTTGGAGAAAAATCACAAATAACCTTTGAAGGAATAATTAGCAGTTGTTGTAGCCCTATGGTAAAAACCTTTACCTGATTGACTGCAAAAGGTTATTTAAGGGTAAAGGTTTCAGTCAGACCTGGGAAAGAACAATCTCCATATGAGAGATGGTAAGGGATGAGCACAAAAGAGATGCTAGAAAGTAAAGGAATAAATGAATGGAAACGCAAGAGGCAACATAATTAGCCAGTCTTACATGCTTGCCACTACATAATTTCAAATGTTCCAAATAGAACCTGGTATTCTGCAGACAAACTCATAATTAAGTACAGCATTGCAATGCACAGACACAAAAGGTCTGAATTAAGGTTTCAGGGGCAGCCTTCTGGCTTTCCCAGTGTTTGGTCACTTAATTTAGTGACCTAAATCCTTTTTAATATAGAAAAAAATGATTTTAATGAGGTCTTTTAATTGTTTAGGGAGAAGGAGTTGCTACAGACTGCAGTTTATTATGTAATTGTAGACGCATAGTACTCCAAAGGAAAAGATTCTATTTTCATTCTGCCTAAATTTGCATGATGAGACCATGATGAGACCTTAATAAATGTGGGGGTCGGTTTAAACTTCATAAAACCTTATTAAAAATAAGGGTTTTTTTCCTAAAGTATATTAAGCTACATGACTAACATCTATTTTAAATGCATCAGAAGCAGGAAATCTAGAGAGAATCTATAGGACTGATACATAAGTGTAGTTGTAAGGAACATCCAGGAAAGATTAGGTGGTAAGGGAAGAGGCTATGTGAATTCCCCACAGCAGAGTTTTATGAGTCTACATCAGAATATTTTTCTAAGGAGGTTGAATCTGAGGCAGTTATTTCAAACTGAAGAGCTTTTAAAATTAGTAAATATTTATGTCAACAAATAACATAAGGTGGTATTCACACTTGAGGAATTTTACCTGAAGGAAGAATGAGGCATACATGGCATCATCTTCCAAAAAAGGTATCTGAAAGAGTCTGGGAATGGCAGACCCTAATTTGTCTGTGCCAATTTGGCTGACACTACATTACAGAATTAAATTAGGAGAATGTATGTGGAAGTATGGCATAACAGGGACAAGTTAACAAAATGTTTGCAAAGGACATTCATGTCTTACAAATTAGTCAAAGCTCTTTGAAGGTGTTAAGAAGGTTACTTATTATCTAGCTGTTTAATTCCTTCATAATAGAGACCAAGAGTTTCATCATACTCCATGACTTTGGTATATTTAATAGAATATCAGGTTTATGTGTTTTCAGTATGCTTATTCTCATCCTGTTCCTATAATCTTCCCCTGAATATTTTCTTCAGGTGGGATTGTCAAAAAAAATAGGAAATGCATGTTCTTGAGTAATTTTGTCAGTCTTGAAAATCCCATCAATATACAGTCATGTTTCTCATAATCCTGTCTTCGGGTACCTTAAATTTGATTTGGGCAAAAGACTACCTGTAACAGCCAATAGTTCAATACATTCAGTACTTTGTGCAATGTTGTGCTGAGTTCCCTGCCTGTCATACTGGGTGGTGTTGTTTCATTGCATTCTTCTTTATCTGTAATCTCTTATACATAATTTATAAGTTTTTGGGACAGGACTATCTCTTCAGCTCATGTTTGTAGTGCTAATTGTGTCGGGGTCCTGGTGCATGGCTGGGTTTTTGTGTACTTGTCTAATAAACACCTGTAAGTATATGAAAGCAGAGAAACAATCTGCCATTTTCAGACTGCATTAATAAGCATCAGTCCGGGAGCAGGGGAAAAAAATATTCACTCTCAAGAGTCACGGGATGGGAAGACTTGCAGACAGGACCTAGTCACAAAGGTTAGCTTTGCGCTTAACCTTTAAATGAGCAAGGGCTAATCTTCCTTGGCCGCTTTTGCCATCAGCAGACAGCACGGCTCCCATCAACCTCGGTTTAGAGGAGCTCGGGGACCCTGCTGCTCCCCCCTCCAGCAATCCCCCACTTCCTTGACGGAGCATCCCACCGCCACCATCATCTCCATCAGCACCACCCTCCTCGCAGAAGACGCCCAAGGGACGAGACAAGACCGCAAGGAGAAGAGTTAACAGGGAATTGATAACCCGGCCCTTTTTTGTCTTACCCCGCCTCCTCCCGCTTGCGGGGAAGTGAGGGATCAGGACGCGCCGAGCGGGGGTGGCCCCGGCGGAGAGGTGCGGGGAGGGCTCCCCTCCGCGCCGCTCCG